>PNEQ01053952.1:0-44891 GCA_003012365.1 Medauroidea extradentata | reverse complement strand
TTTTTATGCTTAAATAATGTTTTGAACTGAGTGTCCATGTCCAAGTTGCCATAGTAACCGAGAATGTTATGGCCAATAGGAGCAAAAGACAAGAAATAAGGGATGGTCTGCAGACACCCTCATGGGTATAGTGGGGGTAAAAGGAGCGTAGGGGTAGTTGGTGGTACAACTGACGAAGTAGGTGAACTGTCCGTCCCCCATTTATGCTTAGGTACAACATTCAAAGAACGTTTAGACATCCGTATACTCACTTCAACTTCTCCATGTATCGAGCCAGAAAATTGTGAAAATAGATTGCTTTTATGGCGGTCCTTTTCAGGTTTGAAAAAAAATTTGGTGGGGAAGCCTTTAAAAGGTACAGGCATGTTTGGTACTACACTTATATTATTAAAATTGTGTCATAAAATGATGGGATCACCATTGAATGTCTCATACAGGAGAGATGTCGGCGAGGAGACTGCACGCCAGTTTAAAGACTCGCGCTTAGAGGCTAGGGAGAGGCTTGATGCACATACTGTCTCGTCCTTACCACTTCCGCACTTTTAGGCCTCGAACACGCAAATTACGTTCACTCAGGCAGTCACCTGAAAGATGGTATTAGACTTTGATGTTCACAATCCAATAAATTCTAATTGTAAACTCCCATTACAACAAACTTTTAAAAATCTCAAGACCCTGAAAATCGCGATTATGAAGCAAGACTATTTTTCCACGTGCGGAAACAAGAAGTGATGTAAAATTACCAATCTTAGAATAATCTGTTATATAACAGGGAGCATCAACCTAATATTTGCATCAATACCGACCTTCCAGTAATCCACATAACAATTGTGGGTGGCTAGGGACCATCAGATATTTTGAACTCTGTAAACTCGGTCCTTAGCTATGCGTTCAATAATATATATATATATATATATATATATATATATATATATATATATATATATATATTATTTTAACTGAAACGATAAGTGCCACGCAAAAGCTGTCCTTTCTTCAGGTGTGAAAAATGTTTAACAAAAACTCACAATGGTAGAGTAGGTAGGACAAAACTTCAGTTCCTGGCTTGTAGAGTAAAGTTTACACACGTCCAAGTACTCACGAGAGCAGCTTCTTGATAAACTCTTCGCCACTCTGCTCTTGAGTAAAGGGCTGATAGCAAGAAAATGTCGCCGTTTGGCGCTTGAAAAAACTGAAACAGTAGGCCCTACACATAACCAAAACTAAAACGACGAGGAACTGACTGCACTGTCTTCAATTTAGTGGTGAAACAAACACGAAACGAATACTGTATGTACAATAAATATAATAATACGTAAAAAAAATGTGAAACGGACGTCGCATGTTGGCTTTTATTTCCGCCATCGTAAAACCCTGAACAGCATTAGAGGAATTTATTATAACACGTGTGATCGACAAGACATGGACAGCACTGTAGGCTACCAAATGAGATACTGTGTTACGGGGTATGGAAATAAATGTACGATGTCGGGCAAACGATTGGAAAACTCAATAGTCGATAAATCTGAACAACACATCAAAACTTGACGAGATTTTTTTGCCGAGCAGAAATTTAATCAGCGGACGTTTATTTATACAGCACTTTGCGGTAGTATGCGTTAATTTCGGGTATAACAATTAAAAACTACAACTATCCGAAAAACTGTGAGCAAGAGGCTTACGGATGTGAAAATTATTTTTAAATGAAAACGCCAGTGTTTTTAAAATTCGGCCTGGATATTATCATATTACCAATTACAAAAATTACAGTTTTCATTATTGTGGATTTCATGGTTTTAAACCCTTATTTTTATAAAAACAATTTTTAATGTTTTACTCGAAAATTAAGTAGTATGCATTTGTCACGCAGAATCATTACAAGAGAATTCGTGAAAGTTAATCTATAATTCTGTCGTAAGAGATTCCATTATTATTTGTGTCAAGCAGTTTACCAAGAATATATCCTATATGCGTTGTCGGAGAAAAAAAGTTTGATAATACAATTGGAATAAAAATTATGGCTCAAAAAATTGAAACTACAGTAAAATTGTCTAACACTCCCCCTTACGGCTTGGCACCAGTCGCTATATTGAATTATTTTATTTTTCACTCTTATGAAATTATGAGAAGAAAAATGTGAAATGTGTTACTATTATATAAATTCTATTTACCTTCCGCTACATTAAAAGCATCGCAGTTGAACTTTTAACGTATATTTAAGGGCTTGTTACCGAGTTTTTTTCAGACTGGTGCCAATAACTCAAGTATTTTTTAACCAAAAGTTTTGAAAAATTTGAGTCAATGTGCAATCACACGATGCACAATAAAGTGGACGCGTTTTTTTAAATAATATACCATTCGCCAGCAAAAAAAAATAGTTTCCTTAATTTTTGCTTATTTTCACGACGAAAAACGTGGTACTTTGGGTAATGAAATCTAAAAAACCGTTAAGTACAATTCTACAAAAAAGTCAGCTGCAAATTATTTCATATAAGTGTTAAAACTGTGCAGCGAAATTTTGATATGAGTATTAGGTAGCAAGAAAAAATATCTTCGAAATCACTGCAAAACTCCGTAACAAGGCCTTAAGCCGTAATTAGTTGAGCAACTTTTCTTATATTCTTAATTTACTCATATGATAACGCCTTAAATATACGTTAAAAATTCAACTGCGATGCTTTTATTGTAGCGCAAGGTAAATATAAATTATATTATAGTAACAAATTTCACATTTTTCTTCTCAGATTTTCATAAGAGCGACGAATAAAATTATTCGATACGGCGACTGATGCCGAGCCTTAACGAAGGTGGTGTGCGAAATAAAATGTCGGTAAGCACGCTTGCCTGAGTCTTTATTCTCACGTGTGCCCTCCTTGTCGCAAGTCACTGGTGTTACAAGTAATTGCGCTGGCCGGCGACCTCAGGCCGACCATGTTCCCTGCCCCCGATACCTCAGGGACTGTAGGCGACGTGATGTATTTATAGCTCCCTTGTCGTTCCGGCCTGCGACCAGGTCTGTGTCCTCTCGTTAATTCTGTACGTCGCGTCCCAGGCAGGCCAGTCCCGGCCAAGCCCACGTGTTCTCCCTCGACCCCTCGACACTTAGGCCACTGGTAATTTTCAACGATTCTTGCAATGGGGGCAAGATTCAAACTAAATAAATATTTCGGGCATACACCATTGCAGAGAATGGTGTGTCACAGAAAACTAGAGCATACACACAAAACAAACAGACGAGTAAACAAAAAAAAAAAAAAAGAACTTCATTTTCAGCTGGCAAACATGGGTAAACATACACAATTCCACAATAAATTTAATCAGTGATTTACAAGAAAATAAATTAACACAAACTAGCACCCAAGCACCAAAAAACAAACGAAAGAAATACAAATAACTCAGATTATTCCACAAAAGGAATTCCGTCAGTAAGTTTGAAACAACAGACAAAAAATAATTACAAGAACAAACAGACAAGACAAAACGAACAAAAAATAACTGGGTGTAGACGACACAGCAGAAACACAGACACATTGAGGAAAGCTAATGAAAATAAATAACACGGTAACTGTGGGCAGTAAAATAATTAAAAAACAGACGAACGCAATGGTCATCTTGCGACAACACAGCCATATTTGTTGTACAGCCCGTTACTCGAAGTATCCAATAGGAGAGCAAAGAAGGAATGTCAAAACTGCTACTCGTATCTGAGGCAGATATTAAATTTTCTGGCTTCCTGGAAGCCCTGGAATGAGCAAGGATATATATTTACATGTTAAATTATGTTAGTTGGAGCTCAGTCCCCTTTGACGATATATCTTTCCTACGAACACCATTTTCTGCATTTTGAAGAGGAAATTATCGCAAAGCCAACAAGAATTTAAATTTTTAAAATATTAGTAGGTGTTTTTTAGTGTTTTGTGAGCATAAAAAATACTTATTAGCTCATAAATTTCAGTATATGAAAACCGCCTAAAAATATTCAATATTATTGTGAGCCGTAATACGTAAGTTTCAATAGTTCTTTATTAATTTTTATTTATTATTTTTACTTCCTGCTTAACTAAGCCAATGAGAATTCTAGTAGGTCTGTTACTGAACGTTTTTTATCAGTCTTCCAGCAGTTTAGTCGTGTTGAATATTCGTCATCCAATTATGTAAGGCGCAACATGCTACACTATAATTTTTTTCTTTGGCACAGCACAAATTTTGTTTGGATTTGAGCCACTATAAAGTATCATTGCCGCAAGAAAATGTTTGTATAGATTGTAAAGTGTTGTTAGAGAAAAACTGTGTTACTGTAATTTTTTTGGTATGGCGAGTTTTAGTTTTTAGGGGCAAGCTTTATGTAAAAAAACAGAGAAAATAGAGCAACGTTTTTAATTAACACAAAAAAAACGTTTTGTGGTGGCTACAAAATATTTTATCAATATCGACTTCACCATTTTTTTTTTTTTCGTAGTGGTTAAAATTTTTCTTTTTATTTTGTAATCACTGCAAAACTCTATTGAGGACAGCAATAAATGTTTGTGGTCATCACAGAACATTTGGTAATGCCTTTGAATGTTTCTTGTAATGGGAAAGAATGACAAACTCTACTATTGTGGACATACGTCATTGCGATATACGTCGTCCCAGAAATCTTAGAATGAGACAAAGAAAAAAAACAAAACAAGCCTAGTCGGATGTAGTCAACACATCCATATACCAAAACAACAGAACATGAAAGAGCCCATTAGGAATTAGTCAAGAACAAATAAAGGAAAAAATAATAAACAACCAAAATAAAAGTCGAAATAAAAAATTATCTGTAAAACTCAGGACATCACAATTAAGACAGTCCTGGTATTGTCTGTGCTGTCTTGAGTTTTACAAATAATTTAGTAATTCGACTTTTATTTTTTGTTGTTTTTTTTCCCTTTATTTGTTGTGACTTATTCCTTATGGGATATTTTATGTTCTGTTGTTTTGGTTTATGGATGTGTTGACTACAGCCAACTAGGCTTGTTTTCTCTTTTTCGTTTGTTTTTGTTTGTGTTTCTTAGTATCATTCTAAGACTTCTGGGACGACATATATCGCAATGACGTATGTCCACAATAGTACACTTTGTCAGAATATTTGGTTAGGCCCATAATGACAAAATATGTTGTGGTGACCATATAACTTTTTAATTTCAGTGCACCTAAAACGAAATTATTCTTTGCGGAAAAGCTGCTTTGCAGTTTCTCATACTCAAACAAATTTTGTGTTGTATCCAAGGAAACTGTTTTGGTCTGTAGAGTGTTTTGGATACTACTTTAGCACCGGAAGATTTTCACGATTTCCTCTCTTATTACTTGCAGTGTAAGATACCTACAATAGATTTGACCCCCGCTGTAGTTAAGTTGGTATAATTCATTGCTACGACCAATCAACTACGAGCTTCTTTGCAATTACCGTCTAATTTGTAGCTGTAAATAGATCCAAACTATGAGATCTTCAAGGACTAGAGGCCGGAAAAATTCACAGGTTCAGTGGCACGTCGGCTAGCCTCCACAAATAATTGCGTACTCAAGCAGACAATGGCTGCTGATTGGCTGTTAGCCGAAACAGTGTTACCACACTGCTGGATGTCCGTTTTTATCTGATTCTTTATTATCGGTTCATCGCCCTCCTAGAAGTGTCAATTAGGACAAGAGCCAACAGCAAATTTGACACGAATTTGCACTTTTTTAGTCCTAACTTTTGCCCGAAACAAAAGGCCGAATTTTTCAGGTCTCTGTATGAAATGAAAGTCTACAGTGAATGGATAGCGTTTAAATGGGTCGAAACATCACAAACCATGATTTTTGTAGATCAGGTGAGATGAAGTGAGAGGTTTTACGGTCCCCTAACAACGATGTATTAAGAGTCGATTTGTATATGTCAGTATTGACACGTAATTATAATGTCTATACAAAGTATCTGTGATTTATATAGACTTCCGACAAATCGTTTACCGTATATAAAAAATAATACAGGCGTAACGTTTTCAGGTGCATCGCGTCTCAAAACCAAATCAGAAATATATACTTTCTGCACACTATAATAAATACAGAAAAATTATATTCAGTAACATTAATGTATTTTCTACAGCTTTTGATGTTGCAAACAATGCCATGTCTTACGAAAAAAATACCGATTTCTAATTTAAAAAACAGTCTACATCTCAGCTTGACTAAATTTTACTGTGAGTCACTCGTAAATAAACCGTAGAAGATACTAAGTAAAATTAACTATCCACATTCATCTCTACAGAAATTGAACTATCTAAAGCTCAGGGAAAAATCTCCAAGACAGAAACGATCTGCTTTATCCAGGAGTAAGCCATATTAAGAAAGACTGTGTGATAACTACCTACCGGTCCGTTGTTAGGTGGAGCTAGATAGAACCTGTTTCACTGTCCCGTCCCAGATTGGTGGCTCCATAAACCACAAATTACAGTTATCTGTTATACGGACACCTTGCCGAAGCAGTTGCTGCAGGTATTACAGTGGCCATAGTGCGTCTGTGGTTTTTCGAGTGAAACTAATAATCATATTTCGACTCCAAGAATGGTACTTTTCTTGTCGGTATTATCTTAATTATATCGTTTTATACTACAATTTTTGTCAAAATCTCTGTCACATATGTCTTATACTTCACTGTGAAAAACTTCCTAAAATATTTAGGAAGTTATTATCCCAGACGCAGTATGGGACAGTTACCATACTTCCGTCTTGTAAATATGCAAACTTTTACAAATGTTACAATACAAGTCTGATAACTTTATTATGCATTTGACTGTTTTATAATTAGGATTAGGAGTGTTACCACGGACGTCTGGGAAACTATTCTACCATACACACTTTCTTAGCGCTCCTACACGGACGTCTAGTAAATTTACAAAATATTTTTTAGAGTATTGAAACGTTGTGGGTTCTATTCTGTACGTAAGAAAGTTAAGTTAAGTGGGCTTTACGTCTCGTCGACAGCGAGGTCATTATAGACGGTAACGCAAAACTCTGTACAATGACAGGAAATGGAAGAGGAAGCAAATTTTTTACTCGCTAGACATTCCAGCATTCGCCTAGCGCAATTTTTTGGGTAACCATTGAAAATTGAAATCAGTATTGCCGGAGCCAGCAACTGAACCGAAGTCCTCCAGACTTCGAGTCCAGCGGACCGATTAAATATAGCTTTTAGTGGGTGCAACTCAAAATTTGCACCTGCGTTGCTTCTGGTTGTGCTGTAGTGGAATTAAAAACGCACACACAGAATTGCTATATGTCACATGATGGGTGCAAAGTTATTGTAAATATAAGCGTATTAAATACTTCGGCACGCGTTCATTTGTTTTGTTCGCGCATGCGCAGCTAAAATAACGCGGGCGTCTATTCAGTTCCAACTGAGACTAGAGGGCAAGTTAAGAACCTGTATTCTTGCTCTACATCTGTGCAGTGTCGGTGCAAGTAGCAGGAGGTGATAACTTCACGGGGGCCAGGAATTTTACCGCTGCGCCACCTTAGTCGATTTTTACGATGTGTTTTCAATTTCATTCCGAGGTGTCACCGACGAAATTAATTTATATTTACTGGCATGTTGCACACAATATTGTAAAAATTAAACCACCCTTATTCCATGATTTTAAGGTGTAATATGTCATTATCAGCGAAATGTAAAAATAAAAACGTTTCAACTGTAAACATTTATATTGCACTGCACATTTGGTACTTATCACCTACTTATTCAATGCATGAAATCTGCAACTGTAGGTTTCTTGAAGCCAATTTGGGAAAATTAAACAATATCAATCCTAGACAATAGTTTTAGACAACGTTTTAAACAACATTATTTCCACTGTTACGAACTTCTGAGGCACAATCTCTGACGCTGGAACCTCGTGCATTTAACTGTGGCGCAAGAGATCACGCGTAACGAATTAGTAATTCTGGATAAATATTTACTTATAAAGTTGGCAATTACCATTATCTAGGATTGTCATTGAGTATTTTACCCATATTGGCTACGAAAAAAGCGTAGAAATCAGTTGATATTTTCAGCGTTTATTTTTCCACAACGCACTCTTAATCTTAAATAATGATGATTGCGATGGCAGCAGTTTAGCTTATCACGATATCGTTAGCGGGGATGGTATATTGCGAAAAAGGTTTGTTTCCACATACCCTTGAAAACACTGTAGTTTCTCGCAATATGTATGATTGGGTGATGCAAGTCTGACACTCCATAGCTGTCTGCAGATCTAAAAACAGGTAGGTAATATTTAGAGACAGGAAATTTCACGAACAGATTTTTGCAGCACTTTGTTTCCTTTGTTTCGTACCTGCATCTCGGCTTTGTGGTCAATGATTGGATGCAGTAACACCCAGCGTCTTGAGGTTAGACCCGCAAATCACAGAGGTGATGTGTCGCAGTTATCTATGTATTGATTGGCACAGTCAAATGAATAACGGCTCTGCACAAAAGCACTCAGTCAATAGCTATGAAGTTGAACTGCAGGTGTGTACGTAAGGGCGCGGTTCACTTCAGTTTTCAACGTATTTTTAAATTTTTTTTTGCACCAGATATTTTTTTTTACTTTATACATAAATTGTGATTAAATCTTCCTCTTAGGAAATTTTTGTATCTCTCATAGTTTTTGCTTAATGAGCCGTAAACGTCAAAATTTGGACTTTACGGTTTTAAGTACGCCACTAAAACCAACTGACATACCAAACTGAAAAAATTCACATTGTATAACAATGTTGTAGGCTATGACATGACATATATGAAAACAAAAAATATATTTTTTTGTATTTATAAAAAATTGTTGATATTTTTTTTTTAATTTTCATTTCAAAATTCAACATTTTTTACTAAATACAAAAGTGTTTTATTTTTTGTTTTTATATAAGTCAAATCATAGCCTACAACATTGTTATACACTGTGCATTTTGTCGGTTTAGTATGTCAGTTGGTTTTAGTGGCGTACTTAAAATCGTAAAGTGCAAATTTTGACGTTTACGACACATTACGCAAAAACTGTGAGAGATATGAAAGTTTCCTAAGAGGAAGATTTAAACACAATTTATGTCTTAAGTAAGAAAAAAAAATCTGGTACAAATATAAAAATAAATACGTTGAACATTTAGGTGAACCGCGCACTTAGGCTCTAAAATAAAGTGGGGCAAACATCTTTTCACCAAAAATTTCATGTCCCTAGTAATATTGCGATAGTGGGACTCTTATTGGCTGAGTCAAATAGGGTAACAGCTTCACGAACATGCGAAAGCCAGTAACCTTATAATAAGCTGAACGTTATGCTGAAGAACAGCAAACAATCAAGTTTTCCCGCGACAGACCTTCATCTCTAACCATCATGTCCATCATCTATAGCTACAAAGTATATCACCATACTAGGCATGTTTACTCTACCTGACACGGAAGAAGAATATTTACGGTTAAGGCGTGTCATCACAAACAATCAGGACGTGCTCCAAATAGTACGATTTTCGTTATCAAAATGGTTACATGTACTGAATTAGTCTCCTACACAGGTACGACGAATGTGAAATTTTCATCTTGTCAACTTTAGAACACAAAATACAAATACAAACTATAAAATCTCCACCATTTTAGTTTGCAAAGATTACAATTTGAATGAGTACTCTGATACGTTTACTATAAGCTACGTCGTAATAAATATTTTATAACGTATGTCACCGCTGTATTTATTCAAAAAACTTTATTTTATTACAGTTTATAGCTCTAACGATGAGAATTTATTAATGTAAAATTTAAGAGAGTTATTGAAGGAATAGAGGTAAGAAAAATAATTTTGCTAATGAGTGATTTTAAATTTTCATAATTCAGTTTTAATTTTTATTATAGGTTATTCTTGAAAACTACGGTAGTGACAATTATGATAGAAGACATGTCATCAGTCAGTACTATGCGTAATGTGTGAGCTCAAATATTATTTGAAAGTCTACAAACATTTTTGCAGAATGTAAACTTAGACAAAGAAGGTTTCACCTGTAAGAGTTCTCTAGATTAGATTGCCTACAATTCTTCTTCAAAATAGTTTTGTATTCTTCTTGTATAAGTATTGTTTTTTCTCTTTGTTTATTAATGTGTGTCATATGACGTTTTATTGCATTACATGCCACGTGATTGCTCATTACACTGGTAGCTAAGCGCAAAATCATCATGATGTACTGTACTTAGGAACGAGTATTATAATCGGGCACGTTGGAACATGAAATAAAATAAAATTATTAAATAAGAATACTACCGAACGGTGGTAACGCGCTGGATACTTAAGGGTGTTCAAGTGCGATAAAATCATAATTTTATATTTTTATGAAATATTGTTAGTTTTGTAGACGATACTTGTGAGTACAGTTTCATCTTACGAAACAATTTTAGCTCGCATAGTTTTCTCATAACGGTGCTTCAAAGTCAAAATTTACATGTTCTGCTGCCATGCAAATAGTGAAAACCACTTGACTTACGTACGTAAAATAATTCATAGTTAAATAACATAGTATGGGCTACGTAATAAAGCATTAGAAAAAATCCCGCGAACAGTTTTTGTATTTTAAAAAATAGCTGAATTTGCAACTTTTTTCTGTACTTTTGAGATTTTTTTTAAATGCAAAATATTTCGTTGTGGGTTTTTTAAATGTTTTATTGCGTTGCTCATAGGATGTAAGTTCACAGTGAATTATTTTTTTTAAGTAGGTCAGTTGGTTTTCACTATTTGCATGGCAGCGTAACAAACAAATTTTGGCTTTGACACCCCGTTATGAGAAAACAATGAGAGCTAACATTGTTTCATAAGAGTAAAATGTACTCACAAGTATCGTCTACACAACTAACAATATTTCATAAAAATATAAAATTATGATTTTATCGCACTTGAACACCCTTAAACAGAACCACCAGGTTTCGATTAGCCTACAGGGCCTATTAATTTTGGTTTTCCATGAATTCTCACAATTAATCCAGGGAATCGTTGCAACGGTTTCTATTAGCCACTGCCTACGCTTCCATGGTTCTTGTATAAATGAACCACTGGTTGTAATGACGTCGACTTCGTCCATACGTTAATCCCTGCTATATGTGTATAGGCATATATATATATATATATATATATATATATATATATATATATATATAGCAATGTTCGCAGTTATACCTATGACTAGCTAGATAGAGTGAGCCCTTCCAACCAAGATGATCTGGGTTCGATTCCCGGCGGTGTCGACCCCTGATATTACGCATGTGGGAAACGTGGCGGACGGGTTTTGTCGTCTTACTCCCGTTTCCTTGTCATCCCTCAGGAACATTTACACGCTCTGGCGTATTCTTCGTAGTCCAAAATAAACCGAAAATCAAAGCTCACAATTTGTGGATAGAGGTAGTCTGTTTTCTTCCGACAACAACGTTTCGTACCAGTTTTTCTTCGCTCGGACTCCCGACGACAGGCTATATAATATAAGCGTGTGCCGGTTGGTTTATCTGCTTATTTATGCGTCGCTTCTTCGGTGTAGGATTTCCTTGCATATCGTACGTCAATGTCGAACTGAATTGAATCCCCTTGGAAGGTCAGACCATAACCGAACCGAAACTTATCTAACAAACCTTGAATGCTTCCTTTCCAAGTTTTGCTACAGGTAGTTCGCGGTAAAGAGAGCACTTTTGACACACATTTTATTCAGAATAATTGCTAAAAGCATTAATAATTGTGAACTTAGACATTAACTTTTGAGTCTGGCACAATCTGTAAATTATTGTAGTTGCTACTTAGGGTGATATGTTCATACTAAAAAGTATCAGAAAGGTAAAAAGTATCTAGGGCTTCAAAAGTGCTCACTTTATACCGACCGGTTTATATGTGAGTAATTTAACATGTAAATACCTACATTTGTTTTCGCTAGAACTGCCGGGTAGGTAGCGCCCTAAACTTCGATGTTTTGAGCAATGGTGAGACGTGATTGTAATGAGGCGAAAATGGAATTAACCTTGAGGAAAAACGCCGATGAACAACATCGTTCGGCACGATTGCCACATGTGAAACTCCGGGTAGGGTATCTAGCTGTTGAAGATGCTGCATGAAGACGTAACTGAAAGTTTGACGACGCACGTTATTCAATGGTACAAGGCGCGTGTAATTCGTCCTCGGGCGAGATTAGAACGTATTCACGCCTCCTCTTCTGCCTCATTGTCCAGAGCGGAGCCTCCATGAGGACTGGTGAAAGATGAAGGTGATGACCTCGGCGTGAAGACGAGGTGAAATGGTCGCCGTCATGCTTGGGCTGCTAAATGCCAGGAGGTCTCACAAGGACACCCCACCTTCCCTGCACCCCGCCGCCCACATTCACCACAAGAAGTACAATTAACGCGCACCACTTACTGCTATTCTAGAGACGGCCTTGTGGGAAGCAAAATTCCTCTCGGCTCGTGTCCATGTGTGCTGAAGGACACATATGGCACGCGCCATGGATGAACGAAAGAGGTAAATCTTGCTCTGGGACCAAAGTGAATACTTTTCATTTGCGTTTAAGAAAAAAACAGTTGGGATATTAAGCGATTCTTGCAAATACCGTTGGTCAGTGGCATGTCGTGGATGGTTTTCAGGAAAAGTAGTATTAGTTCGACAATAGACTCTAGGCATACTACTTTAATATGCGTGTAGGAATCAACAATAATTAGTAGAGCCCACGATTTTTGGTGAAAAGAATTCTGCAACAATTTGTTTCAATGTCTTACGTGCACATATGCAGCTCTGCTTCGTGGTCCGTGATTGGCTGTTTTATATTCTCAGCGTCTAGGGTTCTACCTGCAAATCACAGACGTGTGGTGTCGCAGTAACCCAGTTCCTGTTGGCACAGTCAAATGAGCCACGCCTGTGCAATAACACATTCTGCCAATAACCATGAAGCTGACCTGCAGATGTGCACACAAGGCATTGAAACAAACTGTTGCAGAATTCTTTTCACCAAAAATTGTGGGCTCTAATATTTTGAGATAATGGTTTATTGCGGGTAAATTTGACTGTTTGCTGGGTTTCTACTCACTTTCAGGTTACGAAAATATTACTGGCTTTGTGTCAGAAGTATATCACCCAATCTTAGACGTCACAAAGAACTACGGTGTCTTCAAGGGTATGTTAACACAACACATTTTCACGATGTACCCCTCGTCTCTAACGATAATATTATTCTCCGGTTACTGGAGTTGCGTGATTGGATAATCCCTACCTCGCCTCCCACACGCTACTGGCATAAAGAGTGTAGGCCTACCTGCCTCTACCAGTCAAATATTCCACGGATAACGCAGAGTTGTTTATAGTAGTCGTTTAGCAGCGCTTACCTTGGAACACTCCAGTATTCGCCACTGCTGTTGGTATTATACTCTGAACCGTTTTTATATGACGTGGGCCACTGCAAGCGAAAGTTGTACAGTAACAGAAAACCACACGTTAAAACAAAAAAACTACGCTAAATGGAAAACCAGTATTAGTGGTCAACAAATGCAGGGCCCCCCAGATCTCGGTGAAAATATTTATTCGCCAACTTGTTTGAACACCTCATTTGCAAATCAGTAGTTTGCCTACGTGGTCATTGATCGCATGTTCTTATCTCTCACACGTTCACTGTACAAAAATGTTGCACTCCTGTACAATAATATCCTTTCATGTTTTAACACGAGTACAAAGGCTTCTCTTGTAAAAATTCTTTACTTGTTCACGTGCAGGAGACGTTTTTGTAATGCAGCTGTAGAAAAACTTGTATTCTTCAGGTATTTAACGAAAAATAAGTGTTACTAAACTCAACGCATACATATTGTGATTATATTTGTTGAAAATGGACGAGTTTAAAACTTTTACACTATTTTTGTTCAATAATTAAAAACATATGACATCTTAAGCAAACTCTACAAAACTATGTGAAAATCAACAAAGATTATCTTTGTATATTTACAAACCCTTGTAGAAGGACAAAGATTTTCTTTCTAAAATCATTCGAATATAAAGTTTCAAAGGTAACTTCTACAAAGGAATTGCTTTTATACACCGAAAGGTTGCGCTGTAATTATATTTTTAATGGCAAATAATATTTGTATTTTTACAAACTTTTCTAAATGTTTAAAATTTCCTTCGTAAAATTAGGCTATTTGTTTATAAAGTTACAAATGGATTTATTAAAAAAAAAAAATTAAGAAGTATTTGTTGTCTACCAAAACCACAGGTTCGCAGGAAATAAAGTGGTTATAAACAAATCACATACTTAAGAACGAATTTTTTTGAAATAAAAATTCATTTAATATTGAGTGCATACTTCAAAATTAAAAAAGGGTATCACTGTAAAATACATTGATTGTATGTATCTTTAAAAAAAATACATTTTAGCATGGAAGTCAATGTGGTCTTTGGGTAGAGACATGCAAAATTCGCGTTATTTTCTGACAGCTGACTAAACTTCAAGTGACTATCGGCTCGTTCGACGTCTCCCGCTTGTCGATATTGTCGTGACTTGCCGCGGAGAATGCTTACATGGTAGAGAGGCCAATCTCTGTAAAGACGTAACACACGTCAATGACAACACATAAAAGTTCGTGGCCAACTGAATCGCAGATTATGCTCTGTTATGTGTAGGAAAGTGAAGTTTAGTCAGCTACCAAATGATAACGCGAATTTTGCATGTCTCTATCTATGGGTAAGACGGGTAGTAACTAGGCGCGGGAATGTGAGTCCTCATCTTCGTGTATTCACGAAATGTATTTTTTACATAATTTCATGCAAAATATATTTATTCAAAAGTTACTTCATAAGTGAATTTAGTGTAATTATTAAAGTACAGCGTGTATTTAAACTTATTTATTTGTCATTATTGCAAATACATATACAAGGCTCTAGCTTG
Organism: Medauroidea extradentata; assembly: GCA_003012365.1. Classification (NCBI taxonomy): domain Eukaryota; kingdom Metazoa; phylum Arthropoda; class Insecta; order Phasmatodea; family Phasmatidae; genus Medauroidea; species Medauroidea extradentata. Next base: position 29,969 of record PNEQ01053952.1, on the reverse strand, counting down.
TAATTTCATAAACACAGTCTTTGTATTTAATTACAAAGGCAAGAATCGTAGTTTTACAAAGAATTCCTTTGGCAATTGGATTTCCAAGAATTTTCTTTGTAAAAGTACAAAAAACACCTTTTTTATTATTGTGTTTGATATTACACCATCAATTCACATGCGATTGGCATCCCATTAACGTTATTTTTACTAGCTCAGTCGAACAAGCGACATTCTTGCACAAATACAAGCTACCAATAACCTTATGGAAGAATATAAACAAGTTAGTGCTAAAGTATTTTCACTAAATCCGAGACTCGTGCTTAATACATAATTTTTTTTTTTTTCTTTTTTTGAAAAACGTTCGTTACCAAAATGACTCATAAGTAGAGGCACAGATATTTCGCGTGTTGATTCTAGGTCAGGTTGAACGTCAATAACGTATTATTAGATTCCCCTTTCTGTGATTTAGACGAGAGCGGTTTTAACACACGTTTGACGACTGCAAGCCAGTTATAAATAAGGAAATAAGCCGAGGGGATATCACGGGCTACACTTTTGTACGGTTAGAAGCCAGTGGATATACGGCTTCAGCCGGTACACGTATAGAACTGAGAAGTCTAGGCTGTTGCCATTTTATTACGTGAAATACTCGTACCTCTACTTATAAATAGACACGAGCAAATTCCACAATATTTTGTGACAATTGGCTGGATTTCAATGGTCTATACCCACCCAACTACACAACGTAACGTTAGTGGCTTAGTGCTATAGTATTTTTATGTGCCCGCGTTACGAGATAGAGATAATGACAAATTGCGAAAAACTTTTGCGCCAACATACCCTGGAAAACACTGTAGTTCCTTATATGTATGATTGGGTGATATACGCCTGCTGACACAACGTAGCTGTCTGCAGACCAATATTGGGCATCAAATATTACAAAAGTCATAGTTTGATTCTTATTGGCTCAGTCAAATAGGGCAACAGCTCTGAGCACAAGCGAAGCCAGTAATCTTCTAGTAAGCTGAACGTACGTTGAAACCTAGCAGACAGTCAAGTTTTCCCGCGATAAACCCTCATCTATACATATTACGCATAACTTAATGTTTTACGTCCTTTTCGTTTACTATCTGGATGTTGACGCCCTCAAGGGGATGCCATGAGCTGTTAGACGAGGATGAGTCTGCCGTGGTTCACCACAGCCTTCTACAGGGATGGTAGTAAAGGGACAAACACAACACACCCAATCCTCAACCCGGGGAGGTAACATTACATTTCACCTTCCTGACCGGGAATCGAACCCGGGACGCATGGTTCATGAGCCAGGAGCTCTAGCCACTGAGCTAAGCCGTCCGATTTAACTAAATTGAAAACGATAATATTTATGGCAGTAGTAGAAATCGAACCACTCTGTCTAAATATTAGTGGCTCTGTATACTACCAACTATACAGTAAAAAGTCGTACTTTTACAATTGCAATTTTTATACATGTCTTTGTGTAGCCTCTACACGGTTTTCCAGTGTAAATTACTTCATTTTGGTAAGTTGGTATTACTTTCTAGCATAAAAACCTTTTTATGCATATTAGGACTTTGATATTTCAGTATACGAAAACTATGAAAGCTAAACCATTTTCACTACAGTAAAAATGAGTCACAGTGTATGTCTACAAAAAAACATTTTACAGTAAAAAAATCGTACGTTTACAAGAAAAAGTTTGTTTACTAATGTCAGAACATTTATCAGTCTAGGCACTATAACAACCATGTCGCAGGTCATTATAGCGGTCTAAATTTTCCAAATACCTGTCGGTGGGATACATTTTTATGAGCAGAGTGTTTGATACGAAACAAAATAACCTTCGACTACCTGTCACATTTCACAATATTTTTTGTACTTTAAAAAAAAAAAAATTATTGGAAACTGGTTGCCAAAAAATTATGACACTTCAAACAATTGTTGTAAAATGTACAAGAATGTACTTGTAAATGTGCAATTACTATTTGTAAATAAACAAGAACTATAAATATACAGACCTATTTATATATATAGAAGCATTTCCTGTAAAGTTTACAATATTTTGTAAATTTGCAAAATATTTTTTTTAAAACTAGTTTCCAAAGAAATTCTTTTGTAGAAGTATATATTTTTTTTTTTTACTTTGCACTCGACTAAAGATTTTTAAATAATATTACTTCCCTGTATGTGGAACTATTGTGTGTTATTATAATGGCACATCAAACAGCGTCTAGTTGCGTTTAGAAAGTTTAATTAAACATAAGTATAAATCAAATTTCCCTTAAAAGTTGGTTAATATTGCCTCACACAGGAAAGAAGTTTTATCATAAAGGAAAATTTTGTTTGCTGTATAAATCTGAAACCATAATGGTAACATTAACTACTTTGCCAATAAAGCATTTCAATAGTATACAATATAATGAAGAAGACTTTTAAGACAAGCCGTTATATTTTGAACAAGATATTTTCTTAGATACCATGTCAGTAATTATTGTCATCAAATAAAGACGTTAAATTGTCGTGTATAGGACTCAAATTAGAGATTTTATATATAATATAAACAAAGACTTTTTTAAAAATATAAACATTGTACACACATATGTTCCCTAAGGACTAGTATTCAGCAATCTTGACCGTTTTATCATTTGCTGCATTAAGACATTTCGTTCTGCAGGTATCAGGTACATGTCTGCATTTCAGGTGAAGAAAAAACATTTGTGACACAAAAGATTTGTTTTTTTTTAAGCTTATGTTTGATATGAAGCTGGAAATTACCAAAAAGGAAGCCAAACCTCCTCAAATCCTTTTATTTTCCTTCGTGGCACAAAAAAAAATGTTTTCACTGTGCACATCAGCAGTTCCACTTCTGTACACGTGTGGATGTTTTACTTAGGTCCATTTTACAGTGACACGCAAGCGCATACGTATCACAAAAACGCAAATGCAAGACACTCCGAGATTGTCCTACAGTGGGACGTAAGCAGATACGGATATGCTTGCGGAAACGCAAGAGAGTTGTCAAGTCCGAATTCTTACGTATTTGTGCTTGCGTGTAGCCAATAACAATCGAGCATTTCATCTTTCGCCGTTATTATTTATATTTACAACATTTTTACATGTTGAGTTTTCATGGTTAACACTTAAATTCGCCTTCGTGCAATACATTTACATATAGTATTTGTGACTAAAACACTACGGAACAGTTTTCGTGAAGTACCATTTGAAAAATTAAACGTACGAAAATAAAACTAATTCGTAAAATATTGACTGAATATTATAAATTTAAAATTATGCGGCTGTTAAATTTAATATTTCCATAGAAAACACACACATTGTTTTGTTTTACTATTTGTAACATACTAAGTTACATAACTGTTAAATTAATTTTTTCACTAATGTCGGAAAGTTAAAAGAGAAATAATTTTTCATTTCATAGGTTGCAAGTCTGTACCTTTACGCATGCGTTTTCATACACTGTAGAATAGAAAATTAGTTTCACTCTGTGTGCTCGTTTCGTTACGTGTTACGTATCCGCTTTCATACGCTTCCGTTTCGTTGTAGAACGGGCCTAAGTGATGATTGCGGCACGCGAGAGATGCGAGGCGATGAGACATCACGGGAAGTTTTGACATTCTGGTATTCTCGGCCGCTGGCGGAACACACGGTGTCGATACGATGCGAGCAGAGATCGAGTTGGCGCGAGTAGTCTATACGGCCGAAAATACAGGGTGTTTGGTAATTATATGAACAAACGAAAGGGGTGTGTCGAGGACTATGAAACAAGCAAATAATGATACTGATAATTAGAGACACCGGAAAATCGCAAAAACAATTAACATAGTCTCCAATAAACTGTAGTATCTCAATCTTGACACGTGTGAGCAGTTTTCTGGCAAATCACACACGTTCTGTGTTAAAACTGTACAGTTATAATTGGGTCTGTTGAAAAGGCACACAGTGCTTCATATAAAGGACACCAATATAGGAGCAAAATCTTCAGTGTTATAAGTAGCATGTTGGAGCCTAGCAAACAATCAACTTTTCCCGCGATTTACCAGTGTCTCTACTGATAATAGGTCCGGAAAACGACGATTTTCACGTTAAGATGTATGGACACGTGCAAACATAGCAATGTTGCAACACTGTTTTTTTTTTGTGTGGGGAAATTTAAAAGCTTTGGTGTACGCCAGCCATCTTTATAGTGTCCACGAACTACAGGAACGCATTGTGGATGGTTGCCACTGCATTCGTAACACACGTGGAATTTTTGCACGTGTACGGTCATCAATGCGAAGACGTGCTGAATCCTTTCTTCACATGAACGGCGCCCATTTCGAACATTTGTTGTAATGTATACGTCCACATGTGCAGCGTTTTGACGTTTTGATCTTCGGTAACACTGGTGTTATAGCGTTCCTGTCGTAACACGTAATGTCATATTGGGAAAACCATTGGTTTCCAGATCTATGTTTGTTAGCATTATTTGCTCGTTTCATCGTCCTTGACACACCCCTTTCGTTTGTGCCTACCACTCATCCTGTATAGCGGCTATGTACAAACATGCCTACATTTTATTCGACAGTAGAACCGCTGACGTGCCACAGAGAAAGTTGTAGCAGCCACTTTGGTATGCCGTTGTCATTTGCTACAGCCTAGCTGTCAGTTACAAGCAACTGAGAAGTAGTGACCGGAAATATTCGCAAGACCACCGACCTGTAGGCTAGCCAAGAATATATCTGTGGTCTCAAACGGGTAGCAGCTTCTCATTGGCTGCTTGCTGTTACAGCGATATCCGTAATATTATGTCTGCATTTAGCTGTTTCGTAATGATTGGCTCAGTGTCCTCCATAAGGTATCAAGTTATGCACGAACCAATTGCAAAAAGAACACGAATTTTATTCACACATCAATTATGTAAATATTTTTATAGTTAGGACATCTGATTTTCGTGAAAATATTTTTGCAATACTTTGTTTCAATTACTTTTACGTACAAACTTGCAGCTCTGCTTTGTGGTCGATGGTTGGATGTTTTTTTCCTCTCAGTGTCTTGGGTTTCTATTCGCTAATCACAGACGTGCAATATTGCAGTAAGCTTCCTCAGATGAGCAGAGTAAAATAAATGACGCATCTACACAATAACTACGAAGCGGAGCTGCAGATGTCCACGTATGACAATTGAAACAATGTGGTAAAAAAATGTTTCGCAAAAATCAGGTGTCCTTACATGCAGTGTGTATTTCGTTGCATTAGATTAATATTATATATGGTGTATCACCTATAAGCCGCCAGGCTTTGGCTGGCTACTTTTAAAAAAATGGAGAATTTTAAAATTTTTTTTTTCAATACAATTCAATCAATATTTGCGAAGTACATGTCGCTACGTAACGATGTTAGGCCACCCTAAGTACTGCATGCACACAATTAATTATTCTACACGAATTAACTTGCAACGACCAACAAAACGGTGTCCCGCCAGTAATCGGGAAATCACATTAGAAGACGAAGACATGTTTTCTTTGGGCAGACGCTATCTAAACAAAGCGGAAAACAGAAAATCAATAGACGCGGAAACACAAGCGTCAGTGAACCTAGCGGTTCATATGTGATACGTCTTGTAGCACTCGCCTTCACACATGCACGTACAATAAACGTAAGTGTATCGGCTAAATTCACCGAGCCAGAGCAGTCGTTGGAAGCCGGAGCTCAGGCTGATCGGAAGTTGCCGACAACCGTAGCTGTGGTGTTTGGTGCTGTCTGTGCAAGAGAATTCGTCAAGAAGAAGAGTGTAGAAGGGAGAAGGTGATGACCCCCACTCCGACCCCTGAGTTATGTTCCAGCTCCCGCTACAGGACTGGTTGTTCCTCCTGAGCTGGTCCAGCTACTAGCGAAGATGTATCCGCTGCTTCATTCAACCTGCGATCTAACCTCACCGTTAGTTTCGCGATCTTCTTCCATACCTCCGAGAAGATCATGTGCTCATGCAGTCCACGGCTCATGCTGAATGCTCACAGTATGAACACTTTTGTTGTCACAACATAACTTTGTTTAGATATGATCCTCTGCAAAATAACTTTGCTGCAAAGTTAGGCTATGTAGCTTGCGGTAAATTAATCTTGTCTTACAGCAAAGCAAACATGTAAAGTTTATGTTTTGTACCATAATTTGTCCTAAAAAAGTTTTCTCCTAAAATAAAATAATATAAGTTTCTTTGCTACAATATATTAATTTTGTCAACAGAAAGCTTGTACTAGAAATACAACTATCTTCACCACAAGGATCTGAAGTATATTATCTAAACAATAATACAATATTTATTACCATTACTGTAACATTCGAAACAAAAATTTTCTTCGCGGGAAAGTCACTATACAGTGGCTTACATTTAAACAAATAGGAAGCCATTTACTCTGAGTTTATGAGTTTATGACGGTTTCACATATGCTAATATCAAAAACTGAAAGTAAATTTTCCAAATGACACCCTTTGCTTCCTTACACACATGCACACGTTGGACGCATGCATTGTCTCATTCTCTAAAATACTTCCACATCCGCCATACAGGAGACAAATGAGGGAGGACATCAGCATACCAGTACCCATGACATAACTGAATCTAACATCTGGTTAATTTATAGCACATTGGACTGATCTTTGATTAGTAACCAAAAACTAAGGAATTCTGCACCTAAATTCACATGACTTTATCCTTCGTTTGGTTTCCCAGTTTGTAAAAGTATTTCTGAAACACTCTGTATATTCAGGTTTAGAGTGCAACGTTTGGCCTTCACCCTTCAGACGACCTTCAAGAACTCGTCAGAGAGGATGTTTCTGTCTCTGCTGCCACTCGTCAGACACGGCGGATTAATTAACACCGGCGGTCTGGTGAAACAGCAAACGTGTTGTACATGCGAGGTCATCTACATAGATAACGTCGCTATTTACTAAACCCCAGAGACATTTAAGTGTTTGTTTTGTAGCTACGTGTGTCATTAAAGTAAAGTACAGCGAATACTCGCCGTTATACGTATTTTTGCTGTCCCGCTCGAAGAGCACGTTTGGCATTTCCGCGTCGGACAAACAATTTTATTTTACTGAACTTCGTGTAAGTTTTGAAAGTAAAGTTTGGATATTTAGAGATACGTATTATTTTAACAATTACAGGACGTAAAAAATAATAATTTACCTGACTTCGTCTTCGATTTTTGAACTTGTCATCTCCTGAACTCTTATGTTGTGTAACAACTTATTCGTCGACCATTCACTGCATTTTTGGCCGTACTCCGTATTAGTGTATGTTTTCTTTAGGTAGACTGTTCTTATAGTTTATGTATAGCATTTAAAAGAAAATAACCTTAAGCTTATATTATGCACATTGTAATAACATTTAACTATTCAATACATTTTTAATTATAAGAGTTACGTACATTTACTCTAAAAACTCAAAAGTAGGCCTACTATAAATAACTTAATTAATTTATTTAAATTTTTTATTTTATACAATTTAAAGGAGTATGTTTGTTACCGATTAAACCAAATTCTTCAGTTGCAACTGTAAAAACTTAAGAACATTTTGTAAAGTGTAAAGAAAAATAAAATAGTTAACCTTGTAAACCTGCAACTGCAGTTAATTAATCAGTTACATACCACGTGATCGTTAGAATAAAACTGAAATGACTCCTCCAAGCATTGTAATTCGTTATAGAATCTTGAATTTTCGGCAGATAACATGTAAATGAAATTTATAGAATGCTAGCAGAGACTTTCCATACATTTGTGTTAGAATTTGTAATGGTCTTACACTAACAACACTCAGAAGACTTACAAATTACACAATAAAGCTAAGTTGTTAGCAGCTAGAAATACCGTTTAAGATATTTTCACGTAAATGTTAATGTTTGTACTGGGATATTTGCGGTTTCTCAATTTGTTCTCAGTAGTACGCACTTTTATAGAAACAGTAAAGGTTTAGTCAGTGAAATATATTTATAGTCATTATTACAAAAACAAGGGAATAAAAATAGAAAAGTATGTCCTACTCAAAATTGCGCAATTTCGTTCCGGTATATGTTGGTAGCTATATAGACTACGTAATGTTATAATTATTTGACCTTAACAGTATTAAGAGACCGTTAAATAAAATTAGATTCAACAAAATAATCGTTTGCAATACCAAATTAGTGAACAAAATTACTAACAGTATTCTGAAAAACAAACATATATTACTGGAGTTAACTCTTTTGTCCGTACGTTAAGGGTGTTCTCGTGGCAAAAAAAAATTATGTTTGTACGACACAGTGTTCGTTTAACCAAAATTACTTGCGACTACATTTTCCAATTGTAACAATTTTTAGCTCTCATGGTTTTCCTATAGCAGCATGTCAGTGTCAGAAATTGCAAATTACAGGAACATGGGAATAGTAAAAATCAAGGTACTTAACTGAATAAAATAATTTACACTGCAATGAGATATTATAGGCTGAATTATGTAAGACTTAAAAATACACAAATTAATTTTTACTTTCAAAAAATCTAAAAATAATGACTATTTACTTTATTTATGGCAATATTTAAAAAATGTCAAATTGACTTTTTTGTGTGATTTAAATACTTCACCATACGTAAATTATTTCGTTAGAGTAAGTCGCTTGACTTGTATTATTCCTATGTTTCCGTAAGTTGCAAGTTCTGACTTTGACATGCCGCCATGGAAAAACTATGAGAGCTAAAAGATTTTCACAGATGTAAAAATATTGTCACAAATAACGTCTATAAAATTAACACTAGGAAGTACAAATATACATAATTATGCATTTTAGCCACATTAACACCCTAGGCCACTGAGCGCTGTGCAAATCTTCGGGCCGTTACAAGATAATTTTAAAACAGCTCAGCGTGCGTGAAGCTTCCTTAGGAATAACATTCGAATAAAATTACACACGTGACCAATTTCAGGTTCTCCATATATCTCAAAATGGTTTTCTTACGCAACCGAAAATGGTGAAAATAGATGTTTTTGTGGTTCTTTTCATGTATAAAAAACTTGGCGCAGAAGCTTTTAAAAGAGATTGGCGTGTACAATACTCCTTTATATAAAATATTACGTCGTAAAATTATGGAGTAACATTCTTATGTCTCATAGAGGCGAATTGACGGCGAGAAGATCGCACACCATTTCAATGACAAGCGCCTAGAGGCTAAGGGGAAGCGTGATGCACGTTCTGTCTCGTCCTTATTGCTTCCGCACTTCCAGGCCTTGAACCCGCAAAATACGTCGTTCACCCATACGTGAATCTAAAGTATTATTTCAAAATAATTGTTTGGTTTCCTTTTGAAATGGCTTTCGTGTGTTCTGGCTGATTATATCTCACAGAAACGATACGTATTTGTAAAGAAACTTATATCTTTAGAATGAAACGTTTGAGCTCCCACTGTGAACCAGGTCAGGGCAACTTTGTACAACCAGCCTAGTTTAATTTCAAATGAAGTATTTCAGAACTTAACAATACGGCTGTGTACTAGACGAATACATTTGTTAACTGTAAATTTTGCATATTGGTTGAATGCCACAAACCTTACACAGTAAAATTTTTTGTACTTTTACAAAAAGGTTTTTTGGAAACCTGTTTCCAAAAACGTTTTTTGTAACACTACAAAAATGTTTTGTAATATTTACATAAAACTTGTACTTTGACAAATTTCTTTGTATGTTTACAAACATTTCTGTATATCTACAAACAAATTTTATATATTTACTGCTTATATTTGGTTCACTTTACAATTGTTTGTAGAGTTACAAATTTTTTTTTAGAAACTAGTTTCCAAATTTTTTTTCTTTTAATTACGAAATGTTTTGTAAAATTTGTCTGGTCATCAATGTTTATTTTGTTTCAAATCGAAAAAATTATTCATTACCATTTATTTTACTAGTTCCTAAAGGTGTTCACAAAATATATATATATATATATATATATATATATATATATATATATATATATATATAACCACCTTAAAAGGATTTGGACATCTCACATTTATTACCTGACTGATAATGTTCTGATATTAATACACATGATCTTCCTTGTAAATGTGCTTTTTTTACTGTGTATATATAAAAGAAAATCCCTAGTACAATGTTACCCCAAATGACTGTAACTGACTTAAGCTGAAGGCTAGCAACATACGAATTCACTGGTCCAGCGTGATCTAGGGATAAGACCACTCGACCGTCCATCATGGCGAAACGGACTCGATTCCCTGTAGTGCCGCATATGTTTTCCACTTTTACGACATGCATAGGACGTTACTGTTGGACGGCAAGATTATTTCCGGGACACGCCTATTTCCTTTCTACCGCATTGCTCCAAATTCACGTCATGCCTTCCTTCATCACGAATATTTCATGGCCTCGCTGTTAAAGAGTTTCTAAACAAGCATCACAACCAAGGAAATGCCGATTTTCTGAATGCTTGAAAAAATATACAAAGCAGCTGTTATGCCTGTCATGGCGTGGCCCGTAACGCTGCAGTTGAGTGTGAATTATTTAATTTCTGTATGTCAGTTAGTTTTCCTTTCTTGCATGGAACCGTTTTATGTAAGTTTGGACTTTTACATTACAATACACAAAACTAAAAAAGCTAAACAATGTTTCATAGTAAGAATTATTTACAATGTATGTCTACAGAACAAACCATATATCTCATACAAATACAAATTTTTTAAATCATCAAATTATGCTACTTTCTCCCTTTAAGAGATCTCGGACAAAATTAATTGAAGAAAGGAAACGAATGCATAAAGAAAAATTTCGAGATGCATGGAAATCTATAAAATTGAAACATTAAGCTTTCCGTTATCCTCCAGGGTTCAATTTCGTAACAATACTACTAGGCCTACTGCTGATACTACTAATACTACTACTACTACTACTACTACTACCACTACTAGGGGGCCGTGATTGGCGCAGTGGCTAGAAGAGCATAGTAAAATCGAAAGAATCTTGCGTTCGTACGTCTGTCTTCCGTGATCGTTTTCGTGCCATTGTAGAACAGGCTTAATGGAAGGACTTAAAAACCAAATTGTGGTCGTAACGGATTTTGACGCGTTTTGTACTGACCGATCCTGTTTCGTGGCGACGGCGAACACGATCACAGAGATGCCCTGGGACGTTGAAGTGACGTTTGGTTTGGAGAGAGAAAGGTGATAGCAAGGGGAGGTGAAAGGTCTACTTTTAAGGATCGCGACGCTCTCGGTACAATATTCCTTACTATATTGTATACTAGAAGTCGTACTTGCTCTGCTACTAGCTTCTCTATTCAAAATCTTGTCTGCTACTAGCAGCCCTTCGAGCTCAGGTACTGGATTTGCCTAATTGCCGGCGTCCAATTTTTGTTGCGAGCTGCATTACAATATTTAAGCAGCGGCTAATCAGATTGATCAAAACAACACTAGAAATTTTTGTATTGAGAAACATAAACACGGAGGGAAATAATTTGACGAAATAGCAGTTACGAGTATTAATAAATGCTTATAGAGAAGAGCCTTGTTTGTAGACTATGTGGTAAAAAGTGTTAACTACCACAGTAAAAACATTTTCGTGACATTGACAAACTAATTATTTTGAAATTGTTCTGAACACAACTATTTAAGTAGCCAGCATCTAGTGCGGCGAAAACTTGTATCTTACCTAGCGCATCGGCTTGTAAAAGAATCCATTACACAAACTTGCAATAAAAATTGTACCGTGTGCACTTAGCTTCAAATTTGTACCCCTCATTATTTAACGAACAATTATGTGCTGATTACAGTTTTGCTTCGCGAGGGATTTTTCCCATAACCTTCAAACGGAGGGCCAATCCACTATCCATTACCTAGGGACTCAACCGAACGAGGTGGCACTACGGTAATACTTTGGACTCGCATTCGTGAAGACCCGGGTTCCATCCCAGCTCCGGCCATCTTGATTTCGGTATTTCATGGTTTCCTGAAATCGCTCCAGGCGACTACTGGTATGGTTCCTTAACAAAGGCCATGGCCGTCTCCTCTCCCAGCTCCTGTCATTGTACCAAGTTGTGTGACACCGTCTCTCTCACTGTCGACGAGACGTAAAAATTCCCACTTACCTTAACTTACCTATGGACCCGTAAAAAATACCTCAGTTCGAAAGTCAATTGGATACTTCAGGGGTAGAATGTCGCATTATTGAAAACTACCTTGCAACTCTTTATTCTTCCTTCAAAAATTTTTGAACACTTGTTCACCCATAATTGTATTGAATTCGTCGCAGATGTCAGATGACAGTGTACTATCTTTGCCCTTGTTCCCATATTTGGTGAAGGTGTCGGGCAATAAACGGATCAAATTCAGGATAGTCCAAAAATAATTTGATGATGACACTAATTTTTGGTAACTGCTCCTAAAAGAAAGACCCAACTACAAGTATCATCACATTAACAACTTTCAGTAAAACTTCCCTCCAAACAGAATGGCACGGTATCAAACGAAGTATGCGTGAACCTAGGAGGTCAAGAGAAGACGTGGTTGCCATGTAGGCCGGGGGCAGTGACCTCCCGCCTTCCTCCTCAACCGCCCCCCACCACACGGCGACGACATGGGGGAGAGATGTGGGTCGTCCCGCGCCGCCGTCGTCGCCGGTATTTAGCGAGTGTTTGCACGAGTCGCGTCAGCTCCGGGCGAAACCAGGTCGAGGCTGGCCGAGGGTTCGTCGACCTCAGCGAGGGTACGAGTGCGGGGGTGAAAGGGGCAGGATGGAAGGGGGTAAGGGTACATCGATCTGGAGGCCCGGACGAGGCGAACTTTGACCCTGCAACGCCCGTCAGCCCGGTGGCACAGGGGTGCATCTGACGTCTGGGGTCACAATCTGAACATAGACCTTTCTCTGGTCATAACAACAAACACAGATACCGAATTTCCGTCAAAATATTTTACAGATTTCAAAATCGGACATTGTGTCTTTATACACACACACACACACATTTGGCACTAAGATAGTTCTCTCCTACGCTCCACGTACAGGTATTAATCAGGTCATAACAGCAGTGCCATAGAATGGATAGGGGTATAGAAGGTCAAGTGAATAGTACGAATCTGGGACAGCGCAGCAACGCGTGGGGGACTCTGTGTATGTGTGTATGTATACATTTATACTTTTTATGCTGATATTCTATCACATATTCTCGTTATAAGCCCGTAAACTATTCACACTTTTAAACAACTCTCGGGATAATATTTGCATACATTTACGAATTTTGCTTGTCTCGATAAATAATACGCAGCGTTTGCGAGTCCGATGTGGCCAATATAATGGCGCATATTCATATAAACATTTTACCTGTAATGCTTGTCAATGTTGAATCTGGAACACAACCTTGTTCTAAACGTGGGAAAGAAATAATTACGATGTAATTGGATGAACTGTAAAATCAAGTGTACTTTATGTTGTTACATTTTAAAGTAACGTGTTTTCAAGGCAAAAAGCAAGGTTATCAATAGTCTGTCGGTCATCTTGTCTGGCTTTGAGAGCAGTTTGTGGTTGCGAGTTGGATAAGTTATGTCATGGCCTCTCGCAACTTTGTGAGAGTTTGTGGCGCGCAATCAACGAGCAAATTGTTTAACAAATATCGTGTCCTACCAACATATGTGCCGTTCGTCTTCCTTGCGAATATGACTATGAATACCAACCTTAGTTTATTAACTGAACAGTTGACGTACATTTTTTATACAGTACAGAAAGTATGTTCCATTTTTATGTTAAGAAATTTCATAAAGGTCTTAATTATCCTTTAATTTTAACTTATGATGAGACGACACTTAGTTTTGCGTTTATCGTGTTGCAGTTTCATAAAAACAGTAAATGACTTTCCACAAAACCAGACTGGTTCGTTTAATTTTACACGGAATATCGATCTATCTAACGTATTTTTTTTTTCAAAAACCACAACAGTTCTTTGCAATTATACATTAAAGATAATAAGATCTATTAGCACAATAATTGGTGCGTTGTAGAATAACTACAAAACTATGCTTATCCAGCACACATCAGTCTGCATTTTCTGAGCTGTTAAATCTGTCAGCTTCTGATGACACACAAAAGTTACGTAACTAGACAATGGTTGCGCAACCGACCGTAATAAATCCTACTCCTGGGTTCCTGTCGTGTGACTTATTTTTAGGAATTTATAAATACTCGTCAGCCAAAAGAAAAGTTTGCTGCAACACCTGATGAAAGAACTGACTTTTTTATTGTGGGTAAAGTATACCGAAAAATTTCTAATGCTGGTTCAATCAAATATTAAACTTACATCACGGGCATACAGGTCAAGTTGTATCTCCATTACAAATGAGTAAAAATGACTACGAGAACATTGGCACTACAAAGCAAGCAATGGAACAATAAAAAAATGTAGAATACGCTGTTAACTGGAAAACGGGCGAATCTCTGTAAATGCTGCATAGAATTTGACGTTTGCACACAACTTTACGTAAGGATATGAAATGGGAGAGGGATGGGATATTTCTCAAGGAAACACTCCATAATTCGCCATAAGTGATTTCGGAAAACACGGAAAACCGAAATCGGGTAGGCCGTAGCCGGTAAACGATCCTCGGGACTCTTGAATGCTAGTCCATTATGCCACTGTTGCGCTACCGCTTTCGGCTTTGTATGTAACATATACTCCGATGAATTTCAATAAAAAATATAACTGTTTGACCCAAACAACGTGCCTCCGAAGTGTAAAAAATTCTCCAGTTTTTTAAATGGATGACGAAAATATTATGTAATTATGAAATAACGTAATAAAAGTAATGTTTATGATTCTTTTTAGTAAAGCAAAAGTAGTTTATATTTCAACCAGGATATCACTTCTTCAGCTTGTAAGTCTCCTTAGAAAGATATTTAAGTTTATGGCTTACTATGCGGGATTTCTACGTGAAGAGCGGAGGGCTGTTGAAATTGTACGCTATATCTTAAGTATCATATGTAGTGAATCTGAGACATAATCATGCACAATCTGTACACACCACAAAGCATACCATTTTTTTTAAAAAATTTCAAGTGTGATTAAAAAAATTGAAATTGCTAACAACAGTGCAATTTATTTAAAGCAAACCTACTGGCAAGTGCTAACGTATTGCAATTGTGTAATCAAATGTAAATTGTAAATTATCATTTAGAGCATTGACGTATTATTTGTTGACATAGTTTGCATCGGGAAATGTATCTAACATAATGTGTTTACCAATTTCAGATTTTCTTTTGAAAAACGGTTCCCAAATTTTTCGGCTCACTGAGCCCTTTTTTATAATGCCCTTATATATGATGAAGCCCCTTGTTCAAGTCTTTCGCAGTACACTATGCCTGACAAATAAATAGTGATTTTCAGGTGTTACAAGTTGGCGAAAATGAGGTTACGTAGCAGAGGAAAGTAAAGTGACGAAATACACATATTAAAAAAAAACTGTTGTTAGAGATGATGGTTAGGGACCCCTGTTTTTCTCGAAAAGAATTTAGCACCAGTTTGTTTGAGTGCCTTACGTGCACATCTGCAATTCTGATTCATGGTTATTGGTAGTTTGTAGTTGTGAAGTGCAGTCTCTCATTTGACTGAGCCAATCAGAATTTGGTTAATACAACACCACACGTCTGTGATTTGCCGGTAGAATACCAAGACTCGTGACTGTTAACATATCCAATCACCGACCACGAAGTAGAACTGCAGATGTGCATGTAATGAACCGAAATAAAGTGGGATAAAATTCTTTTCGCGAAAAACAGGGGTCCCTAGCGAGGGTATACCGCGAAAATGTTTTGTGCCAACATATCCTTGAAAACGGTGTAGTTTCTTTAAATATATATAATTCGGTGGTACACTTTTGACACAACATAACTGTCTGCAGATCAATAAACTTCCTATGTGCAAAATTAAAAAATTTCAGGAAGGTAAAAAAAAAAAAAAACAGAACAAGATTACATATTATTGTTAGTTTTTGGGATATTAACTATCACAGAACTACATACATATAATTTATGTGTACAATTCGTACACAAATTTTATTACGAAGTCTATTTTAATACAACCGATGACACTGAGGTTTTTTCACCGGCAACGACGAAATAATACAATATCGGTATTCTCATTGGCTCAGTCAAATAGGGTAACAGCTCCAAGTACAAGCTAAAGCCAGTTATCTTCTAAGCTGAATACGTGTTGAAATCCAACAAACAGTCAAGTTTTTCCGCGATAAACCATCATCTCTAACTGTTGTAAAAATCTGTAGTTTCAAAAAAATTTTTTTTTAAATCTGCACTACATTAGTTCTAAATTACCACACAATTCCGCCAAAATCTGGCTGCGGAGCCCTTGGGAAGTATACGGAACGCTGGTTCGTAAGGTAAGGTAAGTCGGCTTTGCGTCTCGTGGACAGCGAGGTCATTAAAGACTGTGTCACACAACTTGGTACTATGACAGGAACTGGGAGAGGAGTCAGCCATGGTTTTGTTAAGGAACCATCCCAGTATTCGCCTGGAGCGATTTCGAGGAGACCACGGAAAACCGAAATCAGGATGGCCGGAAGACGGGATCGAGCCTGGGTCATCCCGATTACTATTGCAACGTGTTACCGTTGCATCATCTCGGTCCGTACCACTGGTTGAGAACCGCTGCTTTAGTGTAATGTATAATATTATCGAGTTCTTAATACATTCTTCACTCGCAAACCATGCTGAGAGTTTGTTTGAGATGCTACAGGTATTTCGCCTTTATTTCTGTAAAAATATTACTGCCTCTTGTGTTCACTGCAACCATGCTGACTTGTTCGCCTTTTGAACTTAACTTACATGCTTGGACGAATATGATCGACGAGTCATAGATCCACTATTGTTATATAACCACCACAAGCAAACGCTGCAAGAACTACATATTCAGGTTGTTGAGGTAAAATAATGAATCGAAACCTAAGGTGTTAAGGTTTGAAAATCTCTCATAAATTAAATCGTAGGAAGCGAGTTTAATTATTAATTTATTTTTGTGAAATTAAATATATTTTATAACTGACTTTGCTAATCTATTTTAACACTTGAAAATTTTCATTGATTTTAATGTATCTTACAACATTATTTTCTTATTTGAGTGGTGAAAGTGAATCTGACTTTAAAATCCATTGCAGCAGTCAAGTAGGTATAATTATTTACTAACGTTCATTGTTGTCTTGATTTATTTAAACAATGGCAAAGAAAATTAGTGTCAAGCTCAGAAAAGTTAATAGAAGTCCATCCCGTATCTTTAAATAGCTGTCAACTTTGAACTGCGCAATTTAAACTCGATTGTATTACACTTAACTTTGCCACTAGCTCAATATAATAATAACAATTAACTCTTTCTTATCGACCCTTTTTTTCAACCAGTCGAAAGCAATTAACTTATCTTAACGAGCATTTTTAATTTATGCCAAGACCTTATTTGGCATCTAACTAAGTGCCTAATGCTATCATCGTCTCACGTTCATTTGTGTATCAGATGTTGAGTGGTGCGTGAAGAGACTTTAGTAAGTACCAAGTGTAAATAATTCCGTTAAATTCCCGTTTAAAACTGGTCGATATCTAGAAGTATAAAAATGGAATGTGTTCAGAACCAGTTTGTTATAGTATTGATTTATAATAGAATATGGAAATTCCCTTGGTTCTCCCAGTAACAGGTTGACCTCAGTCCTTTAAATTCATGAATAAATTTGGCAAATTCTTTCTTTACTTAGGGACATTATGACTTTTTTTGTATTTAAATTATGATATACAGTAATCTAGAACTCAGCTGTTAGCAGGTGCATCAGAAATTGTAGGGACACAACACTGAGGAAACTGGATTGTTCCGACAAAGAGATAAATAAGGTTGGCATAAATTTTGCTGTAGCAA
Source organism: Medauroidea extradentata (assembly GCA_003012365.1). Taxonomy (NCBI): domain Eukaryota; kingdom Metazoa; phylum Arthropoda; class Insecta; order Phasmatodea; family Phasmatidae; genus Medauroidea; species Medauroidea extradentata. The sequence continues at coordinate 12,040 of PNEQ01053952.1, read as the reverse complement.
AAATATTATCATTTGTGGTGACGTTACAACAGAAATTTATTTGTTTCGACAGTAAAACTTTGGTCACGTAATCCGTTTAATATAAACTTAGGCTATATTTTGTAAAAAGCTCATGTCCCCAGGTATATGCTTATCACCGAGTCATTCACGTCGCAAGAAACAGCAGCGTTTTCAAGGTCATGTTAGCACAAACAATTTTTCCGATATACCATATCCTCTAATAATGTTTGACTAAATCAAATTTTTTACACATTCATTCATGCATTAGTTTCTTTAACGTTTGCTTTAATTTTACGTTGTCGGTGTAGTAAAAAAAAATAATTTTCGGTCCGATCGGGTATACGGCGATTTCATCAGGGGCGTACAGATCTGAGGTTCTGTCCTTGCACCAACCAACAGACCGCCGCTTGCATACATCACGCAGTCCGGCGCTTTCTGTCGGTGAAAGACAGCGCCAAGGCTCCGCTGTGCCGACGTAAACTTAGGCAACGTGACGGAATGGTTGAGAGAGGTTATGTGCAGGATGACGAAGGGGGGGGGGGGGTGGTCAGAATTTTCGTCGCGCCAAGAGCCACGTCGTCGTAAATTCCTTCTCCCGCTTTACGAGCGTCTGCCGGCCAGCCACGCGGGGGCGGAGGGCGTCTGACCTCGCAGAAGGAAAAGTGCAGCGACACGTATGCATGCATGCATGCATGCGTGTCACCGAAACGGAATGAGCGGCGCAACCTACTGGACTTTTTTTTCGACGAAAATAGATGGAAATGTTGAATATTCCTGTTGCAATGTAATATACAGGCTGTCGAAAAAAAAAAAGGCACAATGAGCACACCAAGCGTGGTTTAAATTTGAGACGAAAAAATTAGTGGCAAAACGTTGTACAATGCAATTTTTATGCATAATGTACCAGTATAACACTGTACTTACTCCCCTCATGCGCTCCACAGCTGTCTTACTTATCCTACTACTGTTTTGACTTGCATATTATGGGTGCAGGTTGAACTCCTGAGCAGTGCAAACATGAATCTACGTTTACTTCATATAACATACACAAAATAATACCTGGACGTGGAATGCAAGAGGGAACTTCATTCGTGCAGCGTTGCCACATAGTGGACGTAAAACTTCGTCGTCAACATTTTGCCATTTAAATTTTAGGGTACACGTCGTTTGTCCTAAAATCGTTTATCCTAATCGTAGGATAAACGCATCTAGGGCAAACGACTTTATATCAAATGCTGTTTGGGATAAACGATTTTTGGACAAATGACTTTAGGACAAACGAAATTAGGATAAATTAATTTAGGACAAAAGGTTTTAGGACAAATGACTTCAGGACAAAATAAATTAGGTCAAATGATTTTAGGACAAATTACTTCTGGACGAAATAAATTAGTATAACGATTTTAGGACAAATGATTTTAAAATCTGATATGTAATTTTAGGACAAACGAATTTAGGACAAACACTTTATTGGACAAATTATTTTAGAACAAAAGAAATTAGGACATACAACTTTGGAACAAATTATTTTATGACAAACGAAATTAGGACATACAATTTTAGGACAAACGGCTTCAGGACAAAAGAAATTAGGGCAAAAGATTTTAGGACAAATGAATTTCAAAATTCGTAATTTTAGGGCAAACTAAATTAGGGCAAACGAATTTAAGGCAAACACTTTATTGGACAAATTGTTTTAGGGCAAACAAAATTAGGACAAACAACTTTGCAACGAATGATTTTAGGAAAAACGAAATTAGGACAAACAATTTTAGGAAAAGTGATTTTAGGACAAATGATTTTAGGTACAAACGAAAGTATGATAAACGATTTTAGAACATATTGATTTGAAAACTAAATTGTGATTTCAGGTTAAACGAAATTAGGACAAACACATTTTAGGACAAATGATTTTATAACAAACTAAATTAGGTCAAATGAATTTAGGACAAACAACTTTAGCACAAACGAATTTAGGATAAATAATTTTAAGACAAACTATTTTAGGACCAATGAATTCCGAGCAACAAAATCTCAAAAAATTATTTTAGGACAAACGTCGAACCCCTACATTTTCGTCTCCAATTTAGCCCAGGATTCACGTGTTGTGTTGATTATGTGTTTGTTTCTGGACATCCTGTATTCGTATCCCTACATTGCCTACATATATGCATAGGCTACATACACAAAATAACCATCGAGTTAATTAATTGAAGTTACATTCTAAAACATTAGTACTGTAATGGAATAATAAGAAAGTTTCCTTATAAAATAGGGGCTGTCCACATGGAGGGCAGATATATCGCTTTTGCCCTGTAGTGACAGTTACGCTTCGTTCACACAGCGACTATTTACAGGAAAGACGAAATTTCGCCACATTTTTATATACATTTTGGAATTAGAGCATGTGCTTGTTAAGATATTCTTTTGAGTGAAGTTTTTATATCAACTGGATTTACTAACAAATATTCGATACCAGCGAAACTAACGTGTGTGCATCCGAAGTAGATTTAGTGAAAATATTTCTGCTGCACATGTTTGGTTCAGTGCATTACATGTACATCTGAAGCTCTGCTTTACGGTCATTAACCGAGTGTTTTTAAATCTTACGTGTCTTAACGTTTGGCTGCAAATCACATACGTGTGTTATCACAGTCAACTTATTCTGATTGGTGCAGTTAAATGAGAAACGTATGTTCATGAAGACAGTCTGCCAATAACAATGAAGCAGAACTGTTGATATGCACGTAAGGCATCTAAACACGTCACAAATTGACTTGCCGTATATTTTAAAACATGCAGGTTTAGCTTTAAGAATGTTTTCTGTTAATAAAACAAGTTTTTCAATTTCGCGGGCAAAATTCGTGCATGCCACTCTCCATCATTGCTCCTTATGACATTTTAGTTCAATAAAAATGTTTACAGCCTGTAGTGCCACAATAAAGTTAAAATTATCGTGTTTTCGGTTCAAAGTCGTTAGAGAATCTTACTCAAGTATATACTCGCATAGATTAAACATGCAATCAGTTGCTGAATGAAATGTCTTATATCACTTGTCGAATTAATACTACATTAATAGAATTGCTGAAATTACGGGAATCGTCCTTATTTCTAAATTTTAGTGTAAAATTTTTTCCATGTGTCACATTTGATGGTGCAATCATTACTTCTCTGCAGCTTTGTTCGGTCAGAAATATCTTATTCCCACAGGTGGGTTAGTTTTTATTATGAGTTAGAACAAATAATTGTATTAAATTTCAAATTTGCCGTGCTATTATGAATGAAATAATCATTTATAAGAAAAAACTTGTTTTCAGAGAAAATGTCATCAAAAGCGGAGCAGTGGCTTGAACGCTTGCCTCTCACCAAAAAAGTCTATACGTGTTCAATTTCAGGTGGGAACGAACCTAGAGTTTTTGCGTGTGGGAAATGTGGCGGACTTGGCCGTTGGTCGATGGGGTTTCTCGGGACACTCCCGTTTACATAATCCTTCGGATTCCGTCGCTTCTCCTTCATATGTTCATATGTCTTCTTTCATTTCACGGGTCATCCTTCAGGATGTTATAATTTTCAATATCAATAGCATCACCTACATAATCATCATCAACATCTTCATTATCTTCATCGTCATCACTATCACAATCACTATCAGAATCATTATCACTATCATCATTACCACTATCAATATATCTTTGTTCTGGCAGTCTTTAACGAGCTTACTGGTGGCTAGAGTGGACAAGGGACTGTTGATAGCTACTGCTTGTGTAAAAGTAATACACTTCGACTTGATGACGAGTTTGAGTACATTACACGCATACCATTCTGTTATTTAATTTGTGGCTGTTCTTAATTATTACCATCTAGATGATCTTTTGGGCACATTTATACTCTGCGATTTATTCTGTATTAAATCTCGAATATTTTCTGTAAATCCTAATAAAATTCCTTAAACGCATTTATATATGTTAATTCAATTAGTTACCTTGTCCTCGACAATGGAAGTGTTTCTTATGATCGGCCCTGTACATAGAAAGTTAACAATGCCCAACTGCGTCGAGTGCTTCTTCTGCGAGCTGCTTGGTTTGTTGAAACCTGTACACGTCATGAACGACTGACTATAATTCGTCTACAGGCCACTCAGAACTTCGTTCACGCGTGTCGCCACAAGCAGTCTAGACACAAGTACAGCTCATACCAAAATATTAAACAACAGTGACACTTGATCCCATAAATCAATGCATGACTGGTGACTGGGTTGAACATACTTGTACATTGGATTGACTGGCTTCTGAACCAGATATAGAACTGTCTCCGAGACAAAAAAATAAGTATTGGTGTATATATGGGAATGGTCACAGAATCGCTGTTATCCGTTCCAAAGCTGGTCACAACGACCAAAGCTGAATTTTTACTACTGCCGATTCCATTCAATGCTCTTGGCACGCCCACACGACGATAAATCGGCCATCGTTGCCTCTTTTGTGCGGGAATCCGTTGCCTGAGTAGGCGAGCCAGCTTTGCGAACTCCAACAAAAAACTCCCTTCCCTCATTTTTACGCCACCCTAACCCTGCTGCAGCGAACATACGAAGCCACGCCCGTTACCAATTCTGTGCTGCCCTGCTATTGATCATAAAAACGGGCGAATTTCGCTTAATTACTTGGCGACAGTCTAGAATTCAATGGTCTGTACTCATCAAAATACACACCGTAAATTTATTGGCTTCAAACTTCCGTATCCGTGTGCCCGCATCATAGAAGAACTCACTGTAAAAAATAAAAAAGGAAAATGTTTGAGCTTTTACAAGGAAAATCCTCGAAAACCTTGTACCAAAAGAAAATTATTAATTTTAATTACAACCTTGTATAATTCAACGGGTATGCTGAAGAAGGTGTAAATTAAACTTCGGCCAACTTTCGAAAAAATGGGAAAAACTATTCCGCCTCTAAAATATAGGTTAAATGGAAAAACTTGCAATTAGACATTTGTTTGCTACGAATACCTGGAATTCATAATTCTTTTTACGTACAGAAAGTTATATGCAATCAAAGCAGAGAGAATATTTTCCTTTTTAATATTAATGAGTCTACAGCATTCGAAAAGATTCTTCGAAATAATAAATTACAGAAATGTTTTCATCATACAAGTGCTGTTAATTACAAGAATAGTATGTTTTATGCCATTATACCTACACTGCACTAATCATGCATTTAGAACGTCACTGTTATACAATACCATAGACTACTTAAACAAAAGAAGCAATACTGCAACGACTCTTGTGACAAATGCCAATCATGCCATAACGCCAGAAGTTAAGAAGGAAATGTTTAAGTTTTGCAACTCACATAAAAAAACGAAGTCCTATCGCGATGTAAGGAATAATGGAATTCTTTCTTTATTTCGATCTAGGAGGCTACTTATAATGTAAAACTTGGCTATCTCAGTTCATTTCCGGTAAAATATGGAATGTTTTCCTTTTCCATTTCACTCATTCAATTATATTAATATAAACATTGGTTTTTTATTAATACATTCTTTGTAAATTTAGGATAGATTTCTTTGTCATTTGAGTTTCCAAAGAAATCTTGTGAAAGTTTATTTTTTTACTGTGTGGGCAATTTACAGTTGACACTACAGCATTGGCTGAAAAAGTCAGATGGGCCTACAGTAACTTTGAGTTTAGTCTGGCTCTCATATAACAACACGAAGTTTGCAAGTCTTCATTGATCTTTACGTATGACTAGAGATGATGGTTTATCGCGGGAAAACTTGACTGTTTGCTGGATTTCAACGTACGTTCAACTTTTGAAAAAATTACTGGCTTTCCTTTGTATGTAGACACGTTGCCCTATTTGACTACGCCATTAAGTATCCCATTGTTGTAATATTTGATGCCTGTTACTGGTTTGTAGACAGCTACGTTATGTCAGTGTTTTCAAGGCTATGTCGGCACAGATTATTTTCGCGATATACCATCATCTCTACGTATGACATAAATGAAAGGTCATTTCAAGGTATGTATGTATTATTTACTAATTATTAGAGACGGGAAATATTCGCGGGTTCGCTGACATGTAGGCTAGCTTCCAAGAATATATGTCTACTCAAGCAGACAGCAGCTGTTCAGTGGATGTTGTCGGACACAGTAAAACAATGATAGTGGCCTTGCACTTTGTTGTTTCTTTATTATTGACTGCGCACCATCCAGGAGACGTCACATTGAACTAAGAGCTAATTGTGAAAGTGAAATGAATTTACAGTAGCTTGAATCCTAGCTTGTGCCCAAACGAGAACGCGAATTTTTTCAGGTGTCTACTAATTACTAGAGCCATGATTTTATGGCGAAAAGATTTTTGCAACATTTGGTTTCGATGCGTCAGGTGCACGCCTGCAGCTCTGCTACATCGTCTGTGGTTGGATGATTTTACTCTCACTTGCCTTGGAAAATTATAGACGTACAGACTCACAATAATCTTATTCTGATTGGTGCAGTAAAATGAGAAACGTGTCTGAACATAGACACGCTGCCAATAACCTTGAACAGAACTGCCGATGTGCACGTGAGTCACTGAAACAAAGTGGGGCAAAAATCTTTTCGCGACAAAATCGTGGCCCTACTAATTACATTTGTTCAGCCTACTTAGCTAAGTTAAAAATCCTTTACGCTCGTTCGTGCATAGTATAAAAGGTAGCTGAATAGAGATATTGTTTATCGCGGGAAAACCTGACTGTTTGCTGGGTTCCAACGTACGTTCAGCTTAACAAAATATTTCTGGCTTTCGCTTGTACAGGGACCTGCTACCCTATATGAATGAACCAAAAAGAATCCCGCTACTGTTAAACTTTATGCCTTAGTCTGCATACAGCTATGTTGTGACAGACGTATATCACTCAATCATACACGATGCAAGAAACTGCAGCATTTTCAAGGGCATGTTGGTAAAACAATGTTCGCGATATACAATCACATCTATGACTGAATTGTACCAGCAAACATTGTGAGTTGATTCCGTGTGCAAAATAAAGTGGTGAGTTCACAAAACACTTTACATGTAAACACACAATAATAATTATAAATTTTAACACTTGAAATTTTTTATTTTTGTTTCCAAAATATCGGAAATGAAGTTTATTACAATTGCGATTCTCCCAATACTGTTTTAAACAACTAAGAGATTCATCCATCAGAGGAGCAACCTTTTAGTTCTACCTCTGGCGTTAATGAAAGAACGGTTGAGGTCACCTTTAAACACACAATTTCCTTACCGGCAAAATGCAAAAACCATGAGCAATAATGCAGGGAGTTTGTATATTTTTTGCCAATTCGTCGTTACATTATAAATTTATTTTGTAATATGTCGTTATATCTTCCTGTACGCATGTTACTTACTATTACTTGCCAGAGTGTCTCGCGTAATATTCTAAGTCAGGTTGAATTCCAATAACGTGTAATTCACTGCCTATTCTGTGATTAGACATCTGATTTGACACACTTTTGACAACTGCAAGACGATAATAAACAAGGAGATAATTATTGGGGATGACACGTGCTATTCGCTTGTACGGTTGGAAGTCAATGGATGTACGACAATGGTAAGTGTATGCATAGAACTGAGATGTCTAGGCTGCTGCCAGATGAATATGCGAAGTACTCGTGCCCATATGTACCATAAAATTCTGGCTGCGCACGACGTGTACGTTACAAAATTATCTTAATTTTGCGCAAGAAATCACACCGCGATGCTTGTCGCGTAAGTTCATATTCAACATGTTTGTGGGTCGAAACTATTTTCAAACGTTATACACGTTTCTTAGAATAAGCGAGAGAGGTTTTGGTCAGCGCTTAGCATCGAGGTCTTAAGTGCTGGTGAGGGGCGACATGAAATGAGTATGGAGCAGCGCCGGAATGATATGGGTGGGGGAAACAGCAGATCCGCGAAGAACTAGCCAACCAATGGCATCGTCCGGCACGATTCCCACATGCGAAAATCCATGACCCAACCCCAACGGAAATCGAATCTGGATTGCCTTGGTGGGAGGCTAGTGGTTTGACCACTATGCCACGGTGGCCCCTTTTCTTAGAAGAACACAATTTTCTGTTAGTACAGACCGATATTTGTGAGGTTTATCTTGTTATACTTGTTACATTTAATTTTAATATTCCTTATTCTTAGGGACTGGAAAATTTCGCAAATTCAATTACCTGTAGGCTAGAATCCATAGTACTATACGTACTCAAGCCCCGACTATTTGTCCACAAGCTGCTACTCAGCGGAACAGCAAACAAAGAACGAATAGATGGGCATAGTACATTGGATTCTAGCCTACAGGTAACTGAATTCGCGAAATTTTCCAGTCCCTACTTATTGTCATGAATAAAATACATTCATAGTCCCGGTTCTGAAAGTTTATTACCATATATATTTTTTTTATTTCCGCGCCAGAATGCGTGAGTTCTTCTACGGATTATTTATGCAGATATTAAGTACCTTTAAATTGCAGCCGTCCGCTTGACTGAACGAATGTCGTGATGACCGCAAATTTATGTATTTAGTTTGTAACGGCGAGCAGCTGCCGAGACTCTAAATTACAGAAAATATTTAGGATATGCCTGCAAAGAAAGCATAGACTAACATCCAAGCTGAAGGCACGGTTTTGTTTTCGGCCTAGGATAGTAGCTAGTCAATGCTTTTATTAAATTTAATATATAATTTATTTTGTTATTTAAAGCACAAGTTTGTATAATATGCTGTTATTCAACTGATTACGGTAAATAATAAGCCAAAAGAATCTAAGAAAATATTTTAATACAACTCCTACGAAACTAAAAAAAAAAAAAAAACAAAAAACATGAAAAACGTGTTTTATTTGCTTGCGTTATTGGTAAGTTAAGTGTATATGTTATACGACTATCAATTTTTGTGTTTTTTTTTTCTGTACATTTCTTTACGAGTTTTAACAAGAAGGTAATTCTCATCCAAAAGAATTTTACTTGCCTGTTGTTGGATTATTTTTATGATGAAATCCTTTTGTTGGCGACTTGAATGTGTGTCTTAGAATCGAAGAATTCGCGCAAGCTCAGAGACTATAAACTGACACTGTGAGATTTTTATCGTACATAGCAAAGTAGAACTATTGGTTTTTTCTATCCTCGTTGTGAAGCATACACTAGTCAGTTGTGTCGGCAAATGTTTATAAAGCAAGACTTGTAAAATTACCAGAGTTAGTAAACCAATATTAAGACAAGTTACTAACACAATTACACGAAATGCGAGTCGCAATTTTCACAGATATTTCTCCGACTTAAGCTTTTCTTGGTTCATACTCATAAAAAAATTTTAATCAAAACGTAATAAATGCATGACACACGTGGTCATGTGCTGCTCATAAGAGCAGAAGTGCAAATTAACAGAAAATTTAACTTCTTATTTCTTTTGGAACGTAACAGAATACCAAAATAATTTGACAGCAAGGAACGTAATTTTATGTGTTTAATTCACCGACTTGGTAATTTTCTAGTTGATGCGGCTTTTTACTTTGAAGATTTACATCACGTTCTGTGGTGTTTGAATAAAAGATGGCAGGTAATGAGCAGAAAGAGATGAGATCATTTATCTTACGACGACCGTGACGCATCCTTGAAATCACAAATAAAGAGATGTATAAACGCGTAGTTAGTAGGAAAAGTATAATTTCACTCTGGATTTTACCAGCAGAAAGAATTTCAACATTGCACAGTCCTGATTCCACCATTGATTTAAAAGTTGAGTAAGCTTTTGGCGAAATGTATGTAGTTCTTAATTTGTTTCACTTAAACTATTATATATTATTGTTATAGCTCTATCCCACCTCTAACCCTAAAATAAGCTAGTTTTACTGATGCAACAGATTGAATGTTGGTCGTCGTATTTATTGGCAGCCCTACGTGAGATGAGTATAGGCCTAACGATGCGCGCGGGTGAAACTCCCAGCGAAGGCTGACACCCCATGTCGCTGCTAGCAGTCATAGTCTTACTGACCCAAATCCACTAACAAATTTTTAAGCAAGGGTATTTAAACCAAAAATCCACTAAAAATATATGTATCCCTCATCACACGGGACAGAAAATTTTCTCGATAAAATTTTTTCACCACAGTGTATCAATCGCGCAATTGTGGACATACGCCATCGCAATATTATGTCGTCCCAGATATCTCATTCTCATTCTAAGATTTCTGGGGGGGGGGGGTCGGTTATCGAGGGGTCAGACCTCACGCCTCCCACCAAGGCGATCCGGGTTCGAGTCCCGGCTAGGTCGGTCCCCGGAAATCCACATGTGGGAATCGGACGATGCCGTTGATCGGCGGGTTTTTCTTGGGGATCTACCGTTTTCCCCGTCCTTTCAATTCCGGCGCTCCCTGTACTCACATAATGTCACCCCTCACCAGCGCTAAAGACCTCGATGTTAAGTGCAGACCAAAATCTCTCACTCGCTCACTAAGATTCCTGGGACGACATATATCGCAATGGCGAATGTACAGTATGTTATTCTATCCCAAGAAACATTTCCAAGGCAATACAGTGTATCAATGACTTACATGCACATCTTCTGTTCTACGTCATGATTATTGGCTGCGTATATCTGCGCAGAGTCGTCTTACAGTTGACTGCGCCAATAAGAACATGGTTAACTACGACACCACATGTATGTGATTTACGGATAGAACTCCAGGAGGCTTAAGAGTTAAATATCCAATCACTGACAACAAAGCAGAACTTCAGGTATGCACGTAAGGCGCTGAAAATAATTGGTACAAAAATCTTTTCGCTAAAACTTCCTGTCCTTATTCAGCTCTGTAAAAATCGCGTTATTATTTTGGAGCAGCCTATTCAACCTTGGAGATAATATGTGATGTTATAGGTTACCGGCATTTATGCGATGTTATTTACGCATTTGACAGCTTTACATGTAATTGGTAGAGCCACGATTTTATGGCGAAAAGATTTTTGCAACATTTGGTTTCGATGCGTCATGTGCACACCTGCAGCTCTGCTACATCGTCTGTGATTGGATAATTTTACTCTCACTGGCCTTGGCAAATTATAGACGTACAGACTCACAATAATCTTATTCTGATTGGTGCAGTCAAATGAGAAACGTGACTGAACATAGACACGCTGCCAATAACCTTGAAACAGAACTGCCGATGTGCACGAGAGACACTGAAACAAAGTGGGGCAAAATTCTTTTCGCGACAAAATCGTGGCCCTAGTAATTGGTGACGCTACAGCAATTCAGCTCAGACCCAAGGCTGTGCAATATGCTCGCCGCTGGGATGGCTCGTGTCCCAGGGCTCTTACGTCTCGGGAGCATAAAAGTAGTTATATGTTCGGGACTGATCGGGGAACTTCGCCATGATACGTGACGCCACCCCTCTCAAACCCATTCTGCGCATTTTAGCAGGGACGTAATTTATGACGTGGTCAGGGTCTTGGCGCGTGAGGGGTGGCGGCTCGAATCTTGGAGATGATCCCCGATCAGGGCCGAACAAAGAACCACTCTCGTGCTCCCGAGACGCGAGTTCCCTGGGCGACTGACCTCATAGCGAAGCGCCGCTGTCTGATGAGTCCCGAAGTGAAGTGAGAGATTTTGGTCGCGAGGTGAGGACTGACATGAGATGAGTATGGAGCAGCGCCGGAATGAAAGCAAAGGGGGAACGGAGGATCCCCGAGAAAACCCGTCGACCAACGACATCGTCCGGCACGATTCCCACATGTGAAACCGGAGGACCGACAGGGGACCGCCACCTTTCCGAATGTACTTTTCTCCTAATTGCTTAGGGGCCGCGGTGGCCGATGGGGCGCTCGTCGCGTACACATCGCTCCGCGCGGCGTGTGTGTCTGTGTTACGTTGTAACCGCGGCGCGTGTTTTGCGTACTTTGTGAGTCTATTTTGTCGTAAAGTGAACATTATGCGTCAACATACCCTACGAATCACCTTTGAGACGAGACCTTCCGCGCTCGAGATTCACAATTGGATTGATACGACGCTACACCTAC
>PNEQ01053931.1:24621-101165 GCA_003012365.1 Medauroidea extradentata | reverse complement strand
GAAGGGACTAAGTCACTTGACTTACTTCTATTCACTTCAGTTAGGAAATATCCAAACACACATTCTTATACTTACATACACCTGACTTACCCCCTTTCTCTGTAGCAAATGTGGCTAGGTATAAAACCTCTAAAAGTATTATAAACAAAAAAAATCCCCTTTTATGACTTAGTTCCTTTCACCTCAGTGTGATTCAATTAGTACTAGTTGTATAGACGATACTTGTGAGTACAGTTTCCTCTTACGAAACAATTTCAGCTCGTACATCATTCTAATAACGTTGCGTCAAAGACAAAATTTGCTTGTTCTGCTGCCATGCAAGTAGTAAAAACCGTCAATTGACGACTTACTTGAATGGAATAGTTCACGGTTAACTAACATTCCATGAGCTACGCAACAAAGCATTTAGAAGCCCACGCGTAATATTTTGTATTTAAAAAAAAACCGCAAAAGTAAAAGAAATAAGTTGAAAATTCAGCTATTTTTTTAAATACAAAAATAGTTAACTTAATTTTTTTAATACTTTGTTACATAGCCCATGTCATGTCATTTCACCGCAAGTTATTTCGTTTTAGTAAGCCAAGTGGTTTTTACTATTTGCATGGCAGCAGAACATGCAAATTTTGACTTTGATGCACCGTTATGAGAAAACTATGAGAGCTAAAATTGTTTCGTAAGAGTAAACTATACTCACAAGTATCATCTACAAAACTAACATGATTTAATACAAATATAAAATTATGAATTTATCGCACTTGAACATCCTTAAGGTTCTGAATCAATGTGGCGAAGAAATCTTTTCGCGAAAACTTCCAGTCTCCAGACGTGTCTATATATGACTGTTTACTGCCTTATTGGCGTGTTTTCATCTGACTGGGCTAATGATAACTCTGGTGCATCGTTACTGAATATTTGTGATTCGTCTTTGAATAAAGCTGGATTCACAACCATCACGTAGCGCATGCACGTGTAAAAGTAGAAACACCGAGAGTGCTTGCTAGCATTCACATCCTCGCGTAGCATGCGGACGTAACAGAGTTGATCAACTTTCTACTTCGTACTTAGGCTACGCCAACTGGTGGCTGTTAATGCAGCATGTGCACACGTAAGACTCGATGAAATTTTTATTTATATTGAGAAATCATTTATCTTGTAGTTATAAATTATTTCATTCGCTACGAAAAATGAAAATAATGTACGATCATCTATTACCGACAGTTTGCTGTGACATAAACAATTGAGGAGTTGTCTGGAATAATGGCTTTAGTAAGCTAAGGCCTTTCTTCAATCAATCTATCTTGTTCTATTATGTCCATAGAAGACAAACATTTTTGTACCGATATCGAAATTCTTCACCAAGTTACGAATTTTTGTCTTGACCTGTGCTGGTACCATTACGCTGTTAATAATTTCTTTTTTATCTTTGGCTGTGCAGCTTATAGTAACTCCAATAATTTATGCAATGAAAATATACATTACTTATTGGTATTAAGAGAAAATAATATGAGAGAAACGTGTAATAAAAACAAAACTAATTTCTTCAAAACATAAACCTGTCGTTATCTCACAATGCAGTTGTCTTACTAAGGCCTTTAGCCCAACCAAATCCTCAATGTCCGCGCAATGTTGTTGTGAATACAATCTATAATACTTAACGTACGTATGTTAAGTGTGGTTGTGAATCCGCCTTAACTGCATTACGATCATCCAAACATACGAGGCATAGATCGCTAAACTAGTTTGCAAAATACGTTGGCACGAGAGATTCATGCGATTTTCAACGATCTCTAAAAATTGCATAAATGTCTACCTAAATTGGTCCACGCAGGGCAAAACGCTAAAGTGTAATAGATCTCTTTGAAAACTTGCTACGCTATGAAGGGTCTCACAGACACTTGTTGCACACAGCACATTTCGCAGTTGTCTTCCTGCTGCGAAGCATGCTGCCTCGTTCATTGTTCACTTGCAGTAGGTACTTTACTGAATCAATTGGGGGCAATTAAGAAGACATCGCGAGTAGTTAAGAGAAGAACTATTTTAACAACACACGCGACCACACTGAAATTACTTCACTTTTCCCCGGGACGTAATTTGTCTAAACGCTGCAAGGGGATGAATGCTTAACGGTAACTTTACACTTTAGGAAAAGCTTCACAATGAGATGTGTAAACGTATTAATTTATATTAAAAGTACTTTATAAATGTCTCCAACACTTACCAGCATAAAGACAGAGGAGTGGAGCTAATAAGACGTGGGACATAAAGCAACACTAAAAAAGTCTAATTAAATCTTCAGGCTGGCGAATGTGCGTGTGTGTGTGTGTGGACACACACATATACACATACATACTATAATAAACAACATTTCCGGGCCCTTGTGCAAGTGAACCTTCAGCATTTTTTTGTATCCTAAATCCAAAAATATTTCCCCTCTTTTTCCAAGTAAAATTTTCATTATGCTTAGTCCCAAATACTACTAAAAAATAAAACAGATTTTGTGTAGCATAAATCTACATAATAATACCAACAAAATTAAAAATATATGAGAGACGCCGGGCCCATTTTGGTTCCGAGCTCCTATGCTAGTGTCCCCTCTGACATCATTATTTTTGTCGACGGCAATGTAAAAAAAATCTAGGTAACAGGTTTCGCCAAATTTATAAGCAAACGTTTTACAAGAGCGATTCATTACCTTTGCGTAACGTCTTGCGCCGGAATAAAGTGTACGGAATTTCGACGTTAGAATAGAACATGTGCTCCCAAGTTTGTCAAAAACAGCTTTCCAGGATTGGCTTTAAAATTGGCTTTAAAAACCCTACAATTTCCCAGTAACGTATAGCTGGTTGAGCGACGCACCTAGCACATCTTTAAAACGTTGAGGGAAGGGGTGGAAATAAAAGTTTCCATTATTAGTTTACAATTTATTATTATATATAAAACATTTTCTTTCAAAGAAACAAGACCACTATCACGTAAACTAGCATTGTATTTATACACAGAAGAATATGAAATGCGCAAAAGTACTTTCTCCCATCAAGCTAGTTATCCTTCCACATTTTGCCCGTTTGTTCCCTCTTGTAGAGGTTTCTCGTAATTGAGCTAGTATTCATGTGGGCAATATCCCTTCCCTCACTTAGCACGGCCCTAGTGAAGATACTTTAGAGGACAGAGCTGTCTTAATGCGGAACATCCGTGGCCACTTTGGAGTACTTTAGCTTTCATTTGAGAGTAATTATTATGTATTAGTAGGGACCTGAATAATTCACGTTTTATTTTGGGTAAAAGCTGGAATTCTAACGACTGTGAGTTCATGTCTCTCTCCCAATTGGGGCTTGACGTATTTGACACATTCTGGAGAACGCTAAACCAATAGTAAAGAGAAGCAACTAAATGTGGACTCAATCATGAGACATCACTGTGTCAGCGAGCAGCCAGCGACCAGATAATATATATCTAAATATACATGTATTCTTGGAGACTGGCCTACAGGTCAATGAACCCGCGAATTATTCCCGTCTCTGTAAGCAACAACAGGATGCATCACGTGGCCTTAGTTTATATACAATAAAGTGCTTCCATTAATACTTGTTCGTTCAGCGGAATAGCGTCCACATATTCCATTGCAGTTCTATGTCGAGTCAGAAAACCGACGACATAGAAATGAAATGAAGTATGTAAGTAGGCCACGCAAGTTGCGGAGAACAGTACACTCCTGTGAACGAGCCGCCGTGCACCACTGACCATGAAATATCTACTGGCTACTTATTGTGTTGTGACCAGTCAGTAATAAGCGGCTCCTACAGACCAGCATGTCAGTGGTTACAGCGTCAACTAGCGCACAACCCTATACAATTCTCTACAACTTGTGTCCTACCTGGCAACAACCCTCGAGCCACCACTGAGGCTAGGCAACATTTAGCTGAATCACTCAATAGCATTGCAAGAATTTCCCGAAGGCATTATTGGATTGTAGGATTGACGAAAAAGGATTAAAAGAAATGTATTTTCAGCAGTTGACTACACCAAAACAAGTTAGTGAAAATAGTATATTAAATACGTAGAGCAAATATTTTGTGGCGAAAATATTTTTCCAACATTTAGTTCCAATGCTATATGTGCACAGCTCTGCTTCGTGTTCAGTGATTGCTTGTTTTAACTCACTTGTCTTGGGATTCTACAGGCAAATAAAGCATAGACGTATATGTAGGGTCCGGTAGTATTCGCGAAAAGAGAATTGCCCCACTTTGTTTCAGTGTCTTACGTGCACACCTGCAGCTCAACTTCATGATTATTGGCAGAGTGTTTTTGTGCAGACTCGTTATTCATTTGACTGTGCCAATCAGTATACGGATAACTGCCACACAAAACGTTTTAACCTTAGCACGCTGGCTGTTAGGGGATACGATCACTGGCCACAAAGCAGAGATGCAGGTGCACACGTAAGGCACTGAAACAAAGTACTGCAAAAATCTTTTCGCGAAAATTACCGGGCCCTTCGTATATAATGTCACAATAAAAAATCTGAATGGTGCAGTAAAATAGGAGACGTGCCTGAACAAAGACATACTGCCAATAACCATGAAGCTGATCTTCCGAGTTAAAAGCAAGGCACTGAAACGAAATGTTGCAAAAATCTTTACGCGACAAACACGTGCCTGTATATATTGCAGAATAGCGAAAAGGGAACTTTTCCAAGGATATACCAGTGTCCCGAGGAATACTGCCACGCGCAGGTGTCAGAGGATGTAGCCGGCACTGACCAAAGTGCACCTAGCACGCGGGCCACTACAATGACGGCTTGATGTGACGGAGAGGGGAGGGCGGAGGTTTGCCGAGGCGTTACGAAAACAAACACCGGGTCGGACGGTGCCACGTCGCGCGCCAGACGCGAGCACAATGCCGCCTTCTGAAACACTCGCCCGGAGAAGCGACGACTCACCGTCGCTGTCTGGGTCCTCGACAAATGGCGCCCTGGACAGCCGGCACAATGGACGCCAAGGCTGGAGTGACGCCCAGTGACGTCCCGCGGCCAGGCATTCTCCGACGTGCGCTACACCATCGCGGCACAACCCATTAACACTTTGACCCCTGGGCGAAACAAGAGGCGCGCCCATATGAGACGAGAAAGGGTTTGTGGAACTGGTATGGATTAGTGTTTTATCGGTTGACAGCGAGAAAACCTGCCATCTGAATGACCTTAAGGGACCCACCTTGCTGATTGCTGAACTGAATCCGTCGTTTTGTTGCGAAACTATTGAACGTAAACTTAATGTATGGATCTACGAAAAGAAAACACTTTGTAGAGGAGGACTACCACTAGCTACGGTCAGCAATTTCGGCGAAAACATTTTTGCACCACTTTGTTACAATGCCTTATGTGTAGAGACACTGTAAAATCGCGAAAATATTTATCGTAGTCTCCAATAAACTATAGTATCTCAATCGTGACACGAGGGAACAGTTTTCTGGCAAATTACACACGTTCTGCGTTAAAAGTGTACAGTTCTAATTGGGTCTATTGAAGAGGGACACAGTGCTTCATATAAACTGTAGCCAATATAGATGCAAAATCTTCAGTGTTATACATAGAACGTTGGAGCCTAGCAAACAATCAATTTTTCCCGCGATTTACCAGTGAGTCTACTTATGTGCACATCCACAGCTCTGTTTCATAGTTATTGGCAGCGTGTTTTTTATGTACAGTCGCAAAAATATTTTTGGGAAAACATACTGTCTCTACTAACAGTACAAGCTAATATTAAGCGCTAGAAAAGTACACGTTCTTGACGTTCAATATAACCTATAACATTCCCGCAAAGTTCGTGTTCATTTAATAGAGCCACGATTTTGTCGCGAAAAGATTTTTGCAACATTTTGTTTCAGGGCTAATGCTTTACGTGTGCATCGGGAGCTTTGCTTCATGGTTATTGGCAGCGTGACTTTCTTCAGACACCGTCTCTCATTTGACTGCACCCATCAGAATAAGGCGATTATGACACCATATGTCTGTGATTTGTCAGTAGAAGCCAAGAAACAGTCCAATCACTGGCCGTGTAGCAGAGCCACACGTATGCACGTAAGACATTGAAACCACTTGATGCAGAAATCTTTTCGCCATAAAAGCATGGCTCTAGCCTCTAATAATGAATATTTTAACTTTCAGGGATAGAACGACACTTGCGTAAAAATCTCAACACGGGAAATTTAATGACGGTGGTGTGGTAAAGCTGGCAGAAAGCTGAAACAACTTAGTTCACTCACGTCGAACCAACCACCCTTGGTTCCAGAAGCGATTGTTCTCAGAGGAAACGTGATCGTTTGATCGCAACAGTGTCACTGCTCTCAGCTGAAGGCGGCCTGACTCGGCGCTCCCTTGAGGCGAGGGTGAGTCGGCGGTAATGGAGCTGTTCCCGAGGGTGAAGTAGAGATTGTTCGGGGAGGCAGGGGGAGTGAACCTAGATGTACAGTAACCACAGGGCCGTGAGAATTAAACAAGAGGGCGTGATGATGAGAACAAGGATGCTGTGTCGGACTCGCATCACTGGAGCAGGGTAACCGCCCTTCCTAACCTACCCTTGTGCCACACACCGCACGCAACACGGGCATACGACACACACTATTTAAATTGTCCAGAAATAGTTTTGCGATAGGAGCGGACAAAGGAGCGGGATATATTAGGAACAGACACCAACAGCTACACAGTTACCAAACGCAATCTGTTTCACTGACAAGAGTAGCTAGTAATTTTGTCAATTTAACTTTTCAGATGTTAACATGCTTATCACTAAGTACCTCTATTTACAGTCAAAAATGTTTCTGGATCAGTTCGTTTCAGTGTCTTCTGGGCACATTTGCAGCTTCATGGCCAGTGACTTGTCTCGCACGTGTCTTAACGATGCAAACCACACACGTGTGGTGTCGCAGTAACTATTCTGATTGGTACGGTCACATGAGAAACGTCTGTCCACAAAGAGGAACCACCAATAACAATGAAGCATTACTGCACATAAGGCATTGATACAAGTTGAGGCAAAAATATTTGTGGGAATATCAGGGGTTCCTACGTATGTACAGTGCTCAAAGTGTCGACAACAACCGTATTTGGTGGCTAAGAGGGCGTAGTAGATAAATAAGCACTGAATTCTTCAATTGAGGTCTACGCTTTTTGAAAGTCAATATGGAGAATCTACAAAACAGTAATCCTTGATAATTATATTTGCTAACTTTATCAGCAAACATTTACCCGAAATGATGTATTTCAGCGTGATCTCTTGCACCGCAATTAAATGTAGGATATTTCGGCGTCAGAGGTTACCTGCTACTCATTCAGTCAACAGACAATTAAGTAATAGAAGGGGCTTAAGTAAGCATAGGACATTGGATTCTAGCATGCAGGTAATTGAACTCCGATTTTTTTAGTCCTAGAAATAGGTTAATCGAAAAAATGTTTGCTCTGAAAGTTGGCAAAAACTATTTTCTATTCTTGCTTTTTTTTATTTTTCTATTTTTTTTTTTTTTTTGCCAAATTGGCTTCGAGGAACCTACAATTCTGAACTGATGCTTTTAGCGCTGAATTATATAGCATGCACTATGCACAACAAAGCTGGCAACACTGGCTCTCTTCGCGGAGAAGATGCTGGACCAAGGCCGTCACCTGCCAGACCTGACCGGAAGGCGTGCTGCTGCGCCCGTGACGCAATCCCCAGCCGCCCCGCTGCCTTGAAGAGCGATACGAAATCGGAAGACGTTCGCGCGGGAATACATTACACGGCGCGGCACAACACGCTGGAACCGGTCGCCGCCGAGCACCTAATTTCCCCGCCGCCCGCGTGTCGAGGAATGCGTGTTTGTTGGCATGCCTGACGCCCCCGCGACCCTTCACCCACAGCTAGCCACGCTCCTCTACGTACGTCCTCTGTGCAGAACACGTGTCTATAACTAACCGTTCATACGTGTAGCCAGTGGCGAATCCAGCTCCAGGTTTTGAGGGGAGTGGGGGGTCCATTCCTAAAAAGTAATTATGTCCCAGTCAAAAAAAAAAAAGGGGGGGGGAGGCCATGCCTGGAGGCCCTTCGCCGGAAAAAAATTTACTTTTTAACGCTATTTAAGACATATACTAAACAAAAATTAAGTATACCACTTTTAAAATTTTGAAATATTTTACAGATAACGTCATAAACTATACATAAAAGGTAACAAAAGGATGGGGGCGGGGTCCCCTACCCACCTCCCCCTGAATCCACGCCTGCGCGCAGGTATAGGCAGTTAGTTCATTGTGACGCCAGGATTTTATAAGGATCTCTAAAACCATTATAATTCAGCATCAACTTGTTCCAATGCATTGCATGCACATATTGGCCTTTAGCTAGAGACAAGAAGTTGTCGCGAAAAATATGTCTGCACCATTTTGTTTAAATGCCTTAAGTGCATACCTACTTGTGTACTTTGTGGTCAGTGATTGTATGTTTGTAACTCTCACGCGTCTTGGGATTCAGCAGACGTGTGGTGTCTCAATAACATTTTTTCTGATTAGCGCAGTCAAATGAGCGACGTCTTTGCACAAACACACGTTGCCAATAACCACGAAGCAAAGATGCAGACGTGTACGTAAGGAATTTAAACAAAGTGGTGTAGAAATATTTTCGCGGGAACTTCCGGTCTCTACCTATCTATATCTATGCTTCATGGTTAGAGGTACGTAAATTTCGCAGATACATTCCATGTCAGGTTGAACGCCAATTATGTATACTTCATTGTCATGTCTGTGACTTGGCTGGCGGCTGTTACGAAACGCGTTTGACTACCGCAAGCCAGTAGTAAATAAGGAAATAATGCGAAGTGCTATCGCTTGCTACCTGCTTGTACGGTTATAAGCCAATATATAATCGATTGTGGCCAGTGGGTGTATATGACTGACAAGTCTAGGCTGCTGCCAGATGAATCCGCGAAGTTCACGTACCTCTATTCATGGTCTGTGGCACAGACATCTTTAGGACAATGCCGCGGCCTTAGATCTGGCAACCCTGTCAGATAGGGCCATTTTAACACTTATTTTGTTTCGCCAAAGGCAGCGACTTCTCCTGATTCGCCGGTGTGTAGGGCAGAATAACGAATCAGGTACAGTCATTGCCTTTGAAGAGCTAAAAGAAGTGTTAAAATGACCCTTGTGTGCAGGGTTGCCAGATCTAAGGCCGCGGCATTCTACTAAAGATGGCTATGTCTGTGGTTCAGTGGCGCGTCGTGGGTATGTTGCCAGGTAAGCTGAACTTTGTGAGGTCTGTACAAATTCATGAGCTAGCTGTTGGTAGTGGCGAGGCAAGAGTGTGATACCACTTCTAATAGGCCACTCCACAGACGTCGCGAAATACAGCTTACCACGTCACTGGTGATGGGATGTTTTGTTACGTCTCAGCATCTTGGGTGTCCTATCCGCAAATCACATACATGTGGTGTAGTAGTAACCATTTTCTGATTTGCACGGCCAATGAGCGATGTCTCTACAAAAATGCACGCTGCCAGCCGGGAGATGTGCAAGCTAGGCATTGAAACAAAGTGGTGTAAGATTCTTTTTACCAAAAATCAGCAGGTTTAAGGATCTCCTAACAGACTTAATATGTACAAACAATTACACCCTCACAGATTACATTTAACAAGGGGTGTATTTGGCCGCGGTCACTCTATACGCATAACTACTTCATTTATACATATTCAGATTTATGTAGCAGTTACACGAGCTCCAGACGAATTCCGGTTGCAATCTCTTATCGTTTAAAGTAAACTATGTACTTTCATATGTATTTTCGGACGGCAAATCTTCTCTTATGCTCTCCTCTTGGATACTTGTAGTAACGCGCTGTGTAACAAATATGGCTGCATTTTTGGTATACACGTATAGCACAACAGTCGTAGCAATATACTAAACTATAAAAAATTCTGTGTGTATATGTGATAAAAATTAAATAAGTTATTGTGTTAAATTTCAAGTTCAAATTTTGTTTGGTTAAGGCGTAAGACCTCGTAAATATGTTTTAATATAAACACTATCAAACATTGCTGCCGAATGTTTTCAACCAAACACGTTTAAGACCCGTAGTGTGACTTTGGCCTTAGTCTTTCAGTATTGCTTTACCAATTGGCAAAAATATACAAATGGGCCGAAAGTACAAACAAGCAGAGACTTAAAAGTGCTGGTAATACCGTGAACTTACGTCCTGAATATTTGTTTGTACAGTAAAAATAAAAACATCTTACATTTATCAAAACCAATTACTAACGTTTGCCAGCATCTACATAGCCCAGTTATTCTCTCAATGAGAAGCACAAAATGAAGTGAAACGTTCATTCTGCGCAAGACACTGAATTGGTGTAAAACATTGATGTTGTGGTGTTGCCTCTTTCGAACTTTTAGCAGTGACCATGTCGATTTTATGACGTAATAATCAAGATATAAGAATGCAGCGTCTCTCTCTCTCGCTCTCTCTCTCTCTCTCTCTCTCTCTCTCTCTCTCTCTCTCTCTCAGGAACTTTAGACGCCTTGAAACGGAATGTGTTCCTGTTCAAAAATTGCTGTAAAATGCCTGTTTTTAGCCTGGTTTTTAAATAACTCACAGTGGACCCGTGGCCACAGACTAAATAGTAATACAGACGTGAAATGACGTGGCGGCTTGATACTAGCGAACTTCACAGCTTATTGGCTGCCCGAGTTTGTTAATACAAGCCCCGTGTCTGTTTGGTTTCTACATGTTACGACAGGTTTCCAACTGGCCTGGATACCGGCTAGCAGCCTCTTTGCCTAGCCAGGGAAGCCATTTTGCTGGCGTGTGTGACTGAGTTCGCTGTCCCATCGGCTATTTCACTTCTGTATTCCTAAACATTCTGAGCCGTTGCGAAGCGTGGATGTGCTCCAAGGAAAGCGATACTCAGCATTGATTATACACAACTCTGGTTTGGCAGATATTCCTCCCGCTAGTCAGTTAGCGTACAATAGGCGAGGAACGCATTCTTCAGTCACACGACCTCAGCAAAGTATAGTTAGGAATACCGCAAAACGTCTTCTCTTAAGCGGGAGTAACAGACAATTTTATTGTATTCTCAGTTTTTGGCCATAATGTTTATTCTAATTGTATTATCAAAATTTACTCTTCGACAAAGCATTGGATATATTCTTGGTAAAATGCTTGACATAATAATAATGCAGAATCATTGCAAGAGAATTCTTGAAAGTTAACCTACAATTCTCTTGCAATGATTCTGCATGACTAGGGACGGGAATTTTAGGTGAAAAGATTTTGCCCCACTTTGTTTCAGTGTCTTTCGTACACACCTGCAGCTCAACTTCATGGCTACTGAAAGAGTGTGTTTGTGCAGAGTCGTTATTCATTTGACTGTGCTAATCAGTACACGGATAACTGCCACACGTCACGTCTGTGATTTGCGGGTTTAACCTCCACACGCTGGGTGTTACGACGTCCAATCACTGGCCACATGCTTTTGCGAAGAGTAAATTTTGATAGTACAATTTGAATAAATATTATGGGCAAAAAACTGAAAATAAAATAAAATTGTCTAACGCTCCTCTTTAAAAGCAACACGGTGGAACCACTTACCGCCAATCAGCGTAGGAAGCCTGCAGTAACATGCTGGAGCCAAACATACACGGGGGATGGTATCAACAGACTAGGACAGCTAACTCACAGCGTCTTGTGGTTCATACCCGCTAATCACAGACGTGTGGTGTCGCAGTAACCTTGTGATTGGCACAGTCCAATAACTGACACCTGCCTCTATACAAACACACACGCTGCCAACAACCACGATGCACGGCTATAGATGTGCACATAATGCATTAAAACAAAGTAATGCAAAATTCTTATCGCTAAAATTAGGGGTCTCTACCAATAAGCGGCGAAGTTCGAATAGTATGAAATACGCCTCCGCGTTATTTCATGTCTGAAGTACTACAATTTAGTCCGTGACGTCTAAATTAGCTAAATATTCTATTGATCGTGTACTGCGTGTACTGTACGTAAATGCCACATACTCCGGTTCTTCCCTTGAAGTGTGACCAAGCTTCGCCACTGCGGTCAACCTACTGGTGGACGGGCGCTAACACCTGACCCCTGGGGAGAGGGAAGAAACAAGAGACGACCTGCCAATGGGGCGTCGTCAGAACGCCGGGGCATAGGCAGCAGGTCGGCGCGACTTGATTTACGGGACGGTAGCCCAACGCGGGAGGCCATATAGGGCTGTCGCACCGGGACCCGGCCAGCTCTCTCTCCCTGATACACCGACGCCGCTGAGTTACGGCGCCTCATGAATAATAAACCGGCGATATTTCCTCGCCGCATTACCCGCGACCCTGCCTCCTGTTTGTTTCCGCGGAAACCACGTCCAGCCATCTCGCGCTAGCGGCGCACACACGCTTCTACGTCGGCGTTGACGGCTTCTCTCGTCCCTCCTTTCCGCACCCCAACACACCATGGGCTATACACAAGCTGCTACATGGATCTTTAAATTCAGAAGAAATATGGACTTAAAGCTGGTGAAGAAACTTCTCCAGTCGCCCGTGAACTTTCTGCGGAACACACGCAACGCAGTCGGCGGATTCCCGCTCGAAGGATAATGTATTCAGTTGAGTTCAGCCGTTTTGAGGCATTCCGTTTGGCCCGGGCCAGCCTTCGTAGCGTAATCGCTGAGGCGCCGGTCTACGGTGCGAGAGGTTATAGGTTCGAATCCCGACATGGATGTTGTGTTGTCCCCCTTCATCTCAATACACCTTCATCGGATCTTAATACCTCGATGTTAAAGGGCCGTAAAACCCTCTCACCTCATCTTTTATTGACCCGATATTCGTGTTTCTAAATAAGCGTGCTGAACTGTTAAACAATAGAGAGGAACCGGTAGTTTTCGCGAAACGCTTTTTCCATCTACTTGTTTCATTGCCTTACGTACACATCTGCAGCTGTGCTTCATGGTTATTGGCAGCGTGTCTTTGTGCAGAAGCGTCACTTTTTGGACTGTACCAATCAGAACAAGATTATAGCGACACCACACGTCTGTGATTTGCGGGTAGAATCCTAGATGCTGAGAGTTATCAACAGCCAATCACTGACCATGAAGCAGGGCTGCATATGTGCATGTAAGACATTGAAACAAACTGTTGCAGAATTCTTTTCGCAAAAAATCGTGGGCTCTGACTTCAGTACACGTATATTCTCGTAGGCTAGCGTACAGGTCAGTGAACCCGCGTATTTTTCCGGTCTCTAAACATCAAACGAAAACAACTATATTAGCTCTCGCCATGTCTCTGGATGCATTCGACATGCAGCACGCGTAGGGCAGGCACCTGCAGGTCGAGCATGGTTCTTTTATTCGAAACCGCCGTAACTCCGACGTGTCACTAGAACGACGCTAGTGTCATGGCGGCTGCGCGAAAATGCGAGCATGGATCGTCGTGTCATAACGCTTCTGTCAGAATTATTGCGTCAAATGAACGACGGTTCCAAAGAGGAATATATGCAGAGGTTGGTACGAAATTTGCAGTAGTGACGTGTTATTTTTGTGTGTTGGAGAACCTGCTTTCAAATTTCAGCCAATAGAAAACCTCCGTGAACAAAAATATTAAACAGCTGTAACGAGAATTACGTTATTTACACTTAACCTGTATTTTTATTCACATGTGACACTTTAATTTATTGACCGTGTGAACAGAACTGGAGGAAACTGTGGTCAAGTGGCGATATTCTGTGGCAGTCATGTGGGGTTCGCTCTTAATATTAATTTCATGAGTCAGTATATATGTCACTATAATAGTAGTGTTGATGCCGAAATAAAAATATCAATTCTTGACCACCGTTTTTTGTATCCTCATTTGGCTGTTTATATGAACAATGTAAAATAAAACATGGTAAATAAAGCTTAACATAATTTTTAACATTTCAGTCTGTATCTTATAATTTTAAAGTTTACGTATGATTTATAATGACAAAATTATTTTCCGTCAGAGCATATACAACAAATAACAGAAGACGATAATTACTATTCTCCAGTCAATAAAAAAAATTGCCTTAGATTTGAGTAAATATATTTTTTGTTTTCTCCTTTACCCTATACACGACGGAAAAATTAAAATTGGTTTCCCTATCTCGGAAAAAGACAATGCATGAATACAAGAAACGTACTGCTCAAAATTACAAATATTTTTAATGTCTTCGTCGATATCTGTAAGGTACAACATTGTAGGTTATTTGCCAATACGAACGGTAGTAATGTTTTTAAAAGTTACTACGTTGTGTATACACACTGGTTTCTCAGGATATTTTCAGCAGAGAATGATTTTGTCTTATGCGTTTTGTACTATAGATTCAAGCCATGAATATTAAAATACCGGATTTTTTTTCTACCGCACATCACTTTTCATTTGGTTTGGTTATACTAACACGTTAAAATTACAGACAAAACACATGCGTACATTAATACAGCGCCAATAATTACCTATATATACATCAGTTAAAACAATTTGTTTTTGTTATCAAAAATATTCAATACAAACTGTATTACTTATTTCGGTATTGACGATCAGTATTGGCAAGATGTAGGTTATGGCTGCATGGTCAAGTTATAGGTTATGTTACGTATACAGTGATTGAGCTTTAAGTTTGCCTATGCACGTATTGTTTATACCGTGTACAGGCTTTATATGAGTTAAAAATTTCTTTTGTCACTTGAAACTGTGAATATGGCATTGTTTGTATCGATATTAATGTTAAATACGCACGTTATCGGCCTCTTGACACGCCAAAATACCGCGTCAGTGTATTGACGGTCGCGTCGTTCATCTGAAACGCTTTGACGGGCAACAAACAAAACCATGCTCGCTTTTTTGACGAAACGTCTTTCCGCTGACGCGTCGTTCTGACGACAGGGAGAAAACATGAACCATGCTCGGCCTGCTGGACGTAACGCACCAACGACTACGACGGCGACGTCAGTCACCTCGACAGATGGCCGGCTCGCCGCGACTTGTGTCGCTACTCCGCGCACGCCCATTGTCTCCAGCCTCTCGCCCAGTGTTTCCAGAGCACATGCGAGACGCAACCCACCCCGCCCACACCGTGACTGTCGAAACATTTGTGAGAGCCTTGCATCTTTCCGCCGACGTTGCGACACTTGTGTACGAGGAGGACCGGGGGAGGGAGGGGGGGGGGGGCGGTCGCGGGCCGGATTAACCCCGTCGAACTCGAGCGTTCTGTGGCTGATCGCTGCGTCACCGCCATTGTTCTTGGCGGAGGAAGCGAGCCTGCTCGTGCGCCCGTCACGTCGGGTAGAAGAGATCCTCTGGCATTAGCCGCGGAAACAATACGCGCTCTTGATAGCGGGGAGGGGAAGGGGCGGGGTGTTGGTGGAGGCAGCAAGGGAGTAGAGGCAGAGGTAATCTGGCGTAGAGGTGGGGAAACAGCCCATTGAAACAACCGTTCATCAGGTGTAGTCTTTCTTCACAGCGGTGAATTTCCCTGTTGTTCGATCATGTGTGTTGCCTGAGTTCGTAAGTCTCATTCATTGCCAACTGTCAACAGCAAATATTGAAATATTCTCGGAAGGCAGCTGCTAATTTTAAAAAAATAGTGCAAATTTGGCTATAGGTAGCTAACAGCTTAATAGTGCTTCAGCTAAGCACGATCTACGCTAAAGCTTAAATTTGAAACATAATCAAGCTGCCGTAGACGCGAAATTAAACTACTTTAATGCACATGTATATATACGCACAAACACACACATATTTGACCTGGCAACAAGGGATTAAACTGTCCCCGAGTTCTCGTTTTCAAATAGCGTATTGCACGTGTCAGTCCAATCATACAAAAAAAAAACCTGTCACCGAAAATCAAATCGAAAACATAGGCTAATGTCTGCAATTTTCACGTAGCAAAACTCTGAAATGTCAGAATGACGGATGCCTGCAATATAACAAGGTTCGTTTGAACAGATAATGTTTTAACTAGAATTCCAACGCAAACAAAACATCTATAGTCGTCTACCCCTCCAATGAGACTCATTCCGGAAAGACAAGATTACTGCAACAATTACCTTGAAAGCTTATAATTACGAAAATAAAGATCTACTACGAAACGATGCTATTTAACTGTATAAAATATGTTTCATTAATACCTACAACGTTTACAATACAGCACGCGCCATGTATGGCGGGTAACGAGCTGGAATATGTTGCATATAATATTACTACAATTTTAAATTCGAATGACTAATTTACATAGGTCGATTTCATTCCGGTATTTATAGGCTACTAGGTGTTTTTGCAGCGACCTGTTGCTTGAATTCCTTGAATATGCCCTTCACTCAGCAGCTGCAACTCGCCATCTAAGCTGGCGCGCAGTGTACTTCCTTTACCAGCCAAATTTGGCCACACCCAAAAAACAAAAAAGTTACATTATTTTTGCACAAAAATAATGTTCATCAGAATATTTTTCTGCATCAATATTCACAGAGGTATTCGGGGTCGTGATAAAATTATTTTGTTTAAACTAAAACATACAAGATATTTATCATATGATTGCAAAATTTAGTAACGAGGGTATAACGCAAAGGCAATCTTGCTTTCGGGTCGAAGCATGGCAATGAAAACTTATCTCAGATATTCAAGAGCAGATGAACGAAATGAGGGTAACCATTTTCCTAACCGTATTGCAGTTCAGCGCTTCTCTGTTTGCAAGTGCGTCCCGTTAAACCGAACAAACCTGCCTTCTTCCCTACATGGAACTCGACTTCAGCATCAGTCGCCGAAATTACAGCGTGCTCCAACCCATTCATCTGCCAACTATGGCCAACTATAATCACCCTGATCACACATAATTACTTGGGATTACTGGCACCGCGTAGCCTCCGGCGGGTCGAGTTTTAATTATTAAGATGGTCCCTGCAGAATCGGCACATACATCACTATCAGTTACCAGACGCGAGAAAATAATACGCTTCTGCTAACTTGTGGAAGTTATATGGACAAGAAATTTTCTAGAAAAGATTTTTTTTTGTATCAGCTCTTGTCAGTGCCGTACTTCCACATCTGAAGCTCTGCTTCAGCCATGGTCAGTGATTGGGTGATTTTTTAAAGTCAATTGTCTACCTCGAATCCAGACTAACTTAAAAAAAAAGAAGGAGGGGGCTCCCGGCAAAATTTTAATAGTTTCAATAAATTTTATATTTGTACGAGACATGGTTGGTTCATAGACATAAATTGGTACTATTTTTTACAGTAGGCCTAATGAAAATTTTCTATCTTTCATAGTTTTTGTATAGTGGCAGGTCAAAACCCAAATTTGTATAAAATGATTTTACACAATAAATAAAAACCAACTCACTTACAGAAACGAAATAATTCACACTGAAGAATAATGTACTATTTTAAATTATGAAATTAATATAAAAATTTATGTAAAAACTGCATACGTGAAATGACATGGCGGTTCATTTGATAAGGTTGAAACTCACTTCTTATTGACTGCCCGACTTCCTGCGGTACAGTCATGAACGTGTCGCGAAAATATTTTTGCAGCATTTGGTTTCAATGCCTTATGCGCAAATCTCCAGCTCTGCTTCATAGTTAGTGTTTGTATATTCTAGTTCGTACTTGCCTTGGGGTTATTACACTGACAAATAACAGACGTATCGTGTCACAATAATCTTATTCTGATTGGTGAAGTCAAACGAGAGACGTGTCTGAACAATCACAAGCTTCCAATAACCATAAAGGTGGCGCATCGCAAGACTCACATTTCGGGAGAATCCGGGTTCGATTCTCGGCTCCGATCACCCTGATTTTGGTTTTCCAAGAAATCTGCCCCCCCCCCCCCCCCCCGGTGAAGACTGGTTTGGTTCCAAAACATAGGCCGTCGCCGAATTCGTTTCAAATTCCTGTCATTGTGTCGAAGTTTTGCCACCAACCTTGCTGTCGAAAAGACGTAAAGCCCTATAAAATATTTTATTCTACTCAAAAGGAATATTTCAAATTATTTTTGAGGGCCCCAGAAAATTAGCGGGTTCAAAGGTCTGCCGGTTAGACTTCACAGTCCTGTGTCAGCTCTGTCCACAACTACGTGAACATTAGCTTCTGCCATAGTGAGGGGCCATACGTCAGAGAATGTAACACGCCAGTCAGCGAGTGTTTACATGCAAGTCTGCTATTGACTCCGAGTCTTCAACGGAGAGCTGCCATAAAGTAAACCAATCATGAAAGAAACTCATAATACGAGAGTTACAAGTTTATATTTTCCTCGTATCAACTTGCGAAATTTCCTGGTCTAACTGTTTTCAAAAGTGCTCAGCTGACAGTGAACAAACAACTTGTTCTGCGTGACACGTGGTTTTTGACAGTTTCGCGCAGTTGGTCCAGCCGGCGTGGACAACCCTGCGAGTAGTTGTCCCTCCAGTGTCGCACGGCGAGAAACGATCCCGTGTCACGGTCCGGTGGACGGGCACCGCGGCAGAAACTAGACACCGGACGAGGCAGCGCGAACCTCCCCGCAGCACGCACGCACACACACACGTGTACGCATGCGACACACGCGGCTACTTCGCGCCACGCCCCGTCCGCGGTGTGCTTCTGCGGATCGGCGTTGAGGAGGGTAACCTGGGACTCAAATAAATATCACTAGAGACGATGGTATATCGCGAAAATTTTTTGTACCAACATAACCTTGAAAACACTGTAGTTTCTCGCAACATGTATGATTGGACTATACACGTCTGACACCCCGTAACTGTCTGCTGACCAACAACAGGTATCAAATATTACAATAGAAGGATTCTTATTGGCTCAGTAAAATTGGGTAACAGCTCCAAGTACAGAGAAAAGCCAGTGAGCATTTGATAAGTTGAACGTATGTTGAAACCTAGCAAATAGTCCGTTTTCCCATGATAAACCATCATCTCTAAATACCTGTTATTTGCACCTACGCAGCGCAAGTGCAGAGCAAATAAAATGGGCCATCTATTACACACGTGTGAGTATTTTGATGGAAAATGTGTACCAAAATTCAGGTTTGGAACACTGATATATTCGACTGTCGAAAGTGTATGTTTTCGTAAATTACCACACTTGACACTCTCGGAATACTGTCGTAGAAAGTATTTCATCCACACACTAAAACGAATTTTAGCGCGTGGAAATTCTGCATCCTTAACGATAAGGGCCTAAAATTACGTAGACAAGTGGTGTAACAAATCGAACCTTGCAGACACGTGGAACTGGCCTAGGATTTTATGTGAATTACGTAGTCCGAAGTACTTTATTCCAATACATGCCGATATTCGCCGACAGATATACGATATTTTTCATTGTTGGGACGTCACCTACGGAATCACAATCCTGCTTCTATCAGAACAAGGTAACTGCGACACCACGTGTCTGTAGTTTGAAGGTTGAACCCCAAGACTATATATGAAAGTTAAAAACATTCACTCACTGACCATTAAACAGAGTTGCAGATAAGCGAGCATAAGGCACTGAAACATGCTGGTGCAAAATTATTTTCGAGAAAATTTATATACTGTCTCTAGACATAAGCCATAAGAGTATAGCTCTACGGTAAAGATCTTATCACTGCTGAGTAGTGATTGGCAGCAATATGTTCAGATTCCGCCGCCTCTACGGTGGCTACTGGTTCTTCCTGCACATCTGCGAGTGAGTACAGCACTAAATAAAACACTTGCAAACCTTGCAACCGCTCACTACATTACGTATGTGACTCGCGTATAGGCTACTGCGTTTCGTAAAACTTCAGTAAAATAGTTGTTATGTCACTAACTGTTAATATTAGGTAATGTCAGTGACAATGCAAGACTGTTTACTGTGCATGCGGTAGAATGGATATCTCAGCTATACAGTTTAGAACAAAAATAATTATATTTACATACAAAATAATGTTCCCATAAAACTGACAAAATTTATCAAAACAACGCAAAACAATTGTGAGAGACTCGGAAATTGAATGAATTTCTTAAGGAAGACGTTAGATTTTGAGCTCTTGTACACGATCATTCCTTTAGCGATTTGGGTTACTGATGCTGAATCTCGCCCCTGAGGACTGTAAACCAATAGCAAACCACCTCTGCATGGAACACTCACTGCTTCCTACACTACCTTGTCAGATATACAGCTAGCCACTCACTGGAGCAGCAGCCAATGTACACGTAGCCACAGAATATTTAGGAATACAGAAGTGAAATAGCCGGAAGGACAGGCAAACGCCAGCAAAATGACTTCGCTGGCCAGCAACATGGCGGAAACACCAACAGCCAAAAAAGCGTAAGGTTGCTGCACTATTAGCCAACAGCCAGGTCAATAGGAAACCTGTCGTAACACGCAGGAGCCAAACAGACACGGGGCTAGTATCTACAGCCTCGAGCAGCCAATAAGCGGCGAAGTTCACCCGTATAAGATAAGTCGCCACGTCATTTCACGTCTGTTTTAATATTTAGCCTGTGGCATCGCTGAAGTCAAACTGTACACTGGACTGTGGAGTCCAGCCGGCAGGTCATAGAACTCGCAAAAATTCCGTGTGTCTAACAGTTGTATGCCTTGTGTCAGTCTAATGATAGACCACATCTACATCACCCAAACGCGTCTTGGCTTATACGGGATGCACCAAAATACGTACGTGAGAGGATATTCCGGTACGTCTTGTAGCCAGATACTAGACGCCACAGGAGTGATTTACGGCGTGAAAAGCTCTACGTGACTGTCGGCTTCGCCAGCTGTTGGAACTGTGCTCCTACACCCTCTCCACCTCTTCACAAACAGTTCTCATCGCTGGCTTCCCGCAAGCTCACCTCTCAGAAGTGAACTGGACGTTTCAAAGCGCACCAGTCAACGTGGCAACGACAAGACTCAGATCCCCTGCTGGGCTCAGCCCCAAACAAAAAAAAAGTAGCAGAATACAACGACAAGACCTTACTCCATCCATCCAACGTAACTGAACCACTATTCTGAACATTCTCGGCGAGCGAATGACGTTAGATAAAATGTTCTAAAACTATACTGCAACATAACACACATACAGGCTGATCACTGTAAAATAATCCCTTTTGAAAACGTTTTGTCAATAAAAATAATAAAAAACCATACAAAATTTTCATGTCAGACGGCCCTAAATACTGAGTACAGCGAAATCTGCGCTTCGTAAAAAAATCATTAAATGAATTTTGAGTAAACCAAATCGGTTTATCTGAGAAAGCGAAAATCGGGCAATACTTTCTGATTTTTTCTTTGCTTGTGATTAAAAAACGTGCGTCAAACTTATGTGAAATTATAATAAGTACTTTGGATCTACGTTAATTTTTTACCTCGTATATTAACAGAAAAAATACAAGAGATTTTCTTATGAATACGATATATTAATTTTTTAAGTAACTCGTGTTTATTAATTGTTATTTAGTTATATAATATATCAGTTATTAGTTAACCTCGTGCAACCAAAAATGTATCTTGTCCTATTAGATCGGTAGCATCCTCGCCTTATTTTAGTTTTGTTTGCCCACCTTTTTTGTGAACCAGGCTAACTTTTTTTTCCCGTGTTTTGATAGTCAAATGTAACTTAAATAGGTCTAACTTCGCACAGGTAGGTTAAAAACGACGGGAGCTCTACTACTAATTTATTGGTCTCCGGGATCACGTGATGACTGCTCGGTGGTGACACTCATGCCGTGAGGTGGACTCCAACCATCACCGGTAGGACGTCGTCGTCACGTCCAAACTTGCACGACCAGCGACTGACGACATGACAGGACGTGTCGGATGAACTGCGCTCCCGCGGCCACAGTATAGTCTGTTCCACGGACGAGAGCATTTATCTCAAGATCCTGCTGGTCCATTCTCTGCAGTCCGCAGTACATCATGGTTTGATTGCCACGATTTTCAATGATAACAACATCGTTGAACCTCCACACACTCAGCTGTTGCACAGTTTCAGTAACAGAACATATTAAGCCTTAGAATACGTTAAAATCTTGGGGCCCGAGTTTCTACATTTTTAACGATAATTATTTTTAAAACATAAACTGGAACCAATACAGTAAAATCACCCTTTATAACTGGTTTTACTACGTACTTTTATTTTGTCAAGACAAAATAAGAATGATTGCAGTCAGTTAGTTAATTAACTAAATTTACTTTTCATTTATATATTAGCTGAAATCTTTGTACATTTTTTTTCTCCAAAAATTACATAACATAATAAAACCAATTTGCAACAAATTAACATAGTTACTTTACGATATCGACTCTCTTCTGGGTATAAAAAAATATTCTCTCGACTGCCGTCATGCCCTGAACTTAGCAGCTATCAGAAAAGCATAAGTGTTCTTGGACTAGACTATAACAACAATCTTCAGTCCACCGTGTCACAAGATGAACTCGAGACTTGACAACGGGCGGATTAAAGCTTCGAGATAGGGTCACGAATGATGGAACACGACAAACAAAGAGGATTATGAACTGCAGAGGAAGAGAATCTTGAGGTGATTCGGACACGGGTCCAGAAAGACAGTTTGGGAAAGTAAATACGCAGACTTGAAACACATCCAAGTAAGACAAAGAGGACTTCATCCACTTTTCCCATAATAGAAAAGTGGAGTAGAAACAACCATGCATGAGATTAATTTCGATGAAGTTGACCTGGAAAATAGAGTGGAGAAATGGATTCTAGGATGCGAAAAAACAATTTAGGCTATTTAAATACTACAGCGAGACAGCCACAATCTTCCCTCTAGTATAGGATAGTTTTGTCGGTTCGTCAAATTGTGACCGATGATTCGAGTATTTACGTAGCTGGTTTAAGTCCCGCTCAACCTTGCGAAAGCCTTGTGTGTGGCACGTATTAAACTTGCGTGTTAACGGTATTGTGACTGGTACTAAAATGATGTGACTTTCTATAGGAAGCGAGACCCTATCTTCATACAGATTGATACTGAGTTTTACAAATTTTCTGACAGACCATTAAACGAGGAAAATATGTTGTTTACCAAAACAATTGATATCAAACCATTAAAAAACAGTTATGAATTTTTTATTTAATATCGATTGTTTTCTAACGATTTTTTTTAACAGTATTGAAGGTTAAAGTTCGTTAAATTTAAATTATGCTAGTAATTTGAATTTTATTAGGGGATTACATATGCACATTAATGATGTCTCTTTTCCGGTGGGAAATCACACACAGGCCAACTGATTTATAATATGTACTCAATAAACGTGTTGGAGAAAAACTGTTATACAATGAATAATCACTATCAATTACAAAATAGCTAAGTGTTGCATTTTTGAAACGTAAAGAAACGTTTTATTTCCGCAAAACAACTTAAACACATTTAGCAGTTACAGAGAAGAGCTCAAGTTTTTTCCCCGCTGACAAATTACACGTTCTAAAGATTATTGCCTCAGCACATACTGGCCGAATACGTCTGCTCGTAAATACAGGTTGCTCGCCGGGCACAAACCGTCATTAGTGCGGGGCGCAGTAAAATACTTGACTGTTAGTACGCGTCTCTCTTACGTAATGGTCAGTTGCAGACAACGACCTATACAGAATACCAACCAAATTAATTCACTCCACAATTTGAAGCCGGATATGTTAATGAGTTAATACAACAACCTCACGAGAAAATTAAGCCCTTAAGGACGACGAACGATTGGTTTGCGCGAGATTCATTTGTAGCTATTTCGTTTACCAACCTAGAAATTTCCAAATAAGTCAAATCTAGTCGTTATACACTCTTATATAATCTTATGGATTGTCGCACGAAGTACCTACAAAGTATCAGAGCACGTCTTAAGCGAACCGTTGGAACGGTAAAGGAATGTGTTTTACAAAACACGCATAACTCTTCATAAGTCTCACGGTCCGAGAAACCCGGTTCGCACGTTTACCGGTTTAAATGAATTTCCCTCGCCGTGAGCAGTTGATGGGCGAACTGGATCTGACAAGATACCAGAAGGAGACGGGTTGCATAAGGCAAAAAAACCAAAGGAGAATGTTCAGATCTTCTCAAGAGAGAACCCATATAAGGAGTGGTGCTTACTAAACGCAGATGCGATGTATCAAAAAAGAATAACTTGAGGAACACATGGCGTTCTGAAGCGCCGATATTAATTTGTTAACATAGTCCTGAACTTCGAGAGGTAATTTTTTCAACAAATGAAACGATGGCAAAATTTCTTTAAAAGTTAGAACACGTGCATAAGTATACGACATGTTTATAAAACATGGGAACAAACTTCATCAGCAGTTGAGTCCGTAACGACGGTCCGACTGTACGCTTCTGACATAAGAAAAAAATGTAGCCTACTTCTTTGTTTGATAGGGAGGGGGCCACACGAAGTTTTTACTTCCTCGATGACAGTTATCGCATTAGGCCCACTCCAGAACGTCATCTGATGCAAGACATATCCCCATTGATTATCATAAAGAAGATTTTGGGAAACCATGGGAAACAAATCAGAATGGCCGGAGACGAGAATTGACCCCGGGTCCTTCAGAATGCGATTATAACGTGTTACTGTTGCGCCACCTCGTTGTTGAGGCATTCAGGTAACTAAAAAAAACTGAGCGACATTACAACCAATTACAAATTTTACAAGACAGTTTTTAAATGTACACACACAACACTGTATTTGAGTAAGTCCAAGCATTTCTGGTAAATCTTGAGATAACTATTCATTGTAGTGTTAGAAAACTGAGAGCGCAGGTGTCCTGCAACAACTAGTTTCCTGAAGGAAATATGAACTAACTAGTTTCTATGTAAAATTAAGTCTCAAGGCACGAAGTCGACCATCGTGCTGGTATAGCTGGAGGCTATGGACAGGAACCGGTGGCAAAGGAGGATGAGATGGGCCACGCGACGTCGCCCCCCGCCTATGCGGTCTTATAAATTCACGCGCGTGGCGTCGTCTTCGAGCAGCCTCTAGGTGTTCCTGGTATTGGCGAATCGCGCGCGCAGCATGCCAAGTGGTTTAGGCAGGTGCCTCGCGATTGGCTGTCAGGTTCTCGTGTCTCCCGGGACGCTAACGAGGTATACGGCGCTTCAACTCTTGGTTCACAATACTTCAGTACATTCTAACAACGCTAAAAACACGTTATTTAAAGTCAATATGGGAAAAAATACAACCCTAGATGATATTAGCCAACTTAATGAGCAAACATTTACCCAGAATGATGTACTTGTTAAGCGTGACCTTTTGCGCGGCAATTAAATGTACGAGATTTCGGCGTCGGCGATTATTCTTCAGAAATATATGAATGATTTAAAGACATTCAAACACTGACCGTTGGGGTCCATATTTTTAAGTACACCAGAAAGTGTAAAAGTGGTTCCAAATAAGTGATGTCTGGTATGTTTCCGTGTGTTCGCCCAATGAGTACAGACGTGCAAAATTCGCGTTATTTTCTGACAGGTGACTAGACTCCAAATGACTATAGGCTCGTTCGACGTCTCCCGCTGACCGATATTATCGTAGCTTGCCACGGAGATTGCTTACACGGTAGAGTGGCCAATACCTGTGACGACGTAACACACGTCAATGACAACACATAAAAGTTCGTGGCCTCTTGAATCACAGATCATACTCTGTTATGTATAGGAAAGTGAAGTTTAGTCTGCTACCAAATGATAACGCGAATTTTACATGTCTCTACCAATGAGTTTCGCTAATTTTATGGTTATTCATTCACAACGGCTCCCTGTGTACTACATTGTTCCATGTAATGGCGTCTATTGTACTCCACTTATTCAATAGAGTGTCTATAGTGTATTCACACTTTGACGACTCATCAAATAATTTTCTCACTTGAGGAAATCACAAAGGGAAGTGATAAGCGCAACACTGGTATGAGCGTCAATAATGACACTGTATTTTTGTCCGGAACAATTAATAGGTGCACAGTGTTTTCGTAGTATTCCTATTTTCTATGAGTAGAGCCAGTGATTTTTGGTGAAAAGAATTCTGCAACTATTTGTTTCAATGCCTTATGTGAACATCTGTTTCTCTACTTCGTGGTCAGTGATTGGAAGTTTTTAACTTTCGGCATCTAGGGGTCCTACCCGCAAATCACGGACGTGTATGTCGCAGTAACATTGCTCTGGTTGGTGCAGTCAAATGAGCCACGCCCCTGTCCTACTATATTCTGCCAATAACCACGGACCAGGTTGCAGGTGTGCACGTAAGGCACTGAAACAAGTTGTTGTAGAATTCTTTTCACCAAAAATCACTGGCTCTATCTATGAGTCTTTGAAGACCTATTTCTAAATTTAATTTATAGACTGCATGACGTATAGTCAGAGACCGGAATAATTCACGGGTTCACTGACCTGTAGACTAGCCTGCAAGTATGTGTACACAAACCGACAGCATCTGTTCATTAGCTGCTCGCCGACACGGTGACACAACTCGATTTGGCCTCCATTTACTTGCGTCTTTATTATTGGCTCAACACTCTCCAGGAGGAGGCTGACAAAGAAAGATCAACACTGAGTAAGTGACACGAACATATAGTTGTTTGAATCCTAGCTGGTGTTAAAAAATAAAACGCGTATAGTCAAAAGAAACTAATCATCAGGTTGGGATTTTTTTCAGCTACTGCAGTGTGAAAATGCCGCGTTTTGAGGGGGGCAGAAACAGATTATAAATAGACATGCCGTATTTTTTTTTTATTTTGAGTTTTAAGTGTATTTTTTTTAATTAATGAGTATATTTGGACCATGTTTAGGCTAGCAGTAACACATAATATGTGAAAGACGTTGAAACAACGTTCATTAGCAAGGCGAGGGCTTCTCTTGCACGAACCTCAAAGTGTCAGACGAATTTTAAGTAAGTAGAAGTTCAGTGATTGACATCAGTGATTCATCTTCCGAATACAAAGTAAATAAGACGCCCCACGAAATATTCTCGTTTCGTTAAATTGACTCGAGATTGCTATCTCGACATCAGAGTCCGGGAGACCAACTCGAGAGGTTCCGGGTTTGATGCCGAGCCTAGATGTAACCGTCTGTGACATCAATTCAGATGTAAATTACGTGGCCGGACAGCTTTCGGGAATTATGCGGGAATGTTAATAAGTAAAAAAATTGGGAAAATATCAACTCATCTCACAGGTTGAAGGAGGGAGGAGAAAAGAATCAGTTGCGAATGGAAGGGGGAAAAAAATAAATATATTGCTCGGAGCACATACCATGGTAGGATGCCGGCCAAGATAAGCTAATTCCACCTGTCTCGCCCGCCGCCTGAGATAGGTAGAAGGTGATTATCCCCTTCGACCAGTTTGAAGTGTAAGACAACGTGGCACAACGAAGAAAAGAATCAACTTAACGAAAATGATGAACTAGTGAGAAGCTGTCATAGGGTGGGGAATGCGTATAACGAGGAAGTTTGTAAAATAAAAATAAATAAACAAGTGCATCTGTGACAGTTACTTCCCTAAAAAACTTTCAACTTTTTCCAGCAAAAAATTCTTCCCCTTTGAACTGACTTGGACATGATTTATCACAAGTTGATACAAGTAGGCGGAGGCAATTATAAATGAAGCCAAAAGTACGAGCTCACCCTGCAAAAAACGTTAATCATGCCTAATTCTTAACACGAATGCATTTCTGTGACGTTGAACGAAACCAGTAAAACAACCTGCCTGTAATTTCAGCTGCAAAATACGGAAGGGTAGGCCTACGGAGTTTATATCACGAAGGACAGGTACTTCTCCCGACCAACATCAAAGAAAGTTTGAACCACACCTGCAACAATAGGGCTTGTACTGAATTACAGAATACGTTCTAATGATGGAATATTCATTGTGTTTTTACAGTTCAGAAACCATAGCCTACCACACAAGCTTTCAATAACTTTTTTAAAGTAACTACAGAACTCGTAACAACTATGTAACTTGATACCTGCTACAAAAGAATGATAAATCTTAAAATTTTGGAAGATCCATTGCTTGCTAATGCCCTGAATAAAGTGGGTTCCAAACGGCGTAAACCCGATTGACGTGACACAGATGTAAAAATACTTGCCTCGCATTAGAGAAGACCCGTGTTCGATTCACAGTACAGCCGCATCCTGATTTCGTTTTTACCCGCAATACCTACTGTACTATGTTATACGAAATATGGTTAATTTGTGACACTCGGTATATGTCACTTCAAAAACTAAGTACACTAACGCATTTCTTGATAAACGAGCGTTAGCTTGATGAACCAATGTCGGCAAAATAGAAAACTCTGTAAACCAAATTGTGATGCATAGAATAAACACCACCACAGTAAAACCCTTCAAAAGGATGCATCCCCACAGCCTGTCCACGGAAATGTAAACACTTTAAGCACTTTTTAAGGTCCTGCTAAATGTTTTCTTTCAGTCAGTTCCTTGTTTTTGTGAATTGTAAAAATAAAAAAATTGACAAGTGACCAAAAACACGGTGTGTATGATTCATTGCTCTCAAAAGTTAACGTCGGATACTGCATTAAAATACATTTATTAGCAGAGCCACGATTTGGTGGCGAAAAGATTTTTGCATCATTTTGCTACTAGCATTTTCGTCTCCATTTTAGTCGAGGATTCGCGTGGTGTGCTTATTATGAGTTTGTTTCTGGACATACTGTGTATACATCTACATACACACACACACACACACACACACACACACATACATACATATATATATATCACGGTTGTTGACGCCCAAGCCAATCTAGTTCTTATCGCCTTGCCTGTTTCCATACCTCAGGCGCGGCATGTATAGGGCTCGTAAGTAGTCACGCTAGCTGGCTGGTCGGAGTAATTGTGACAGCGAAGCAAGTAAGAATAGAGCATCTCTTCTCCTCGGGTGGACCGACGTGCAAGGCCGACCTCGCTCGGAATGCCTGCACGCTCACGCAGCTGCGACTTTCAACCTGTCCGTCCACATTACCACTCGCCCCGCGCGCGACCTTAACACCGGCCCGAAGAGCAGCGCGGGCCGGCAATCTCCGGGAGAGTTTTTAATTCGGCTCGGCGGGGGAGGAGGAGGAGGAGGTATGAGGTGGGAGAGGAAAGATCAAGGCTGCATCCTGTCTCCCCCCTCCCTCCACCCATCGTGTCTGCAGCAGGCGCATGGGCGCTGCCGGAGGGGTCAGGAGGTCCGCCGAGTAATCGGACGAAATCACGTCATGCAAGCCTTCGCCAGGAGAGATCCCACCCCCGTCGCTGCCCGCAGCTCCGGGACACAAGGTCTGCTCTAGCGCGGGTTCGAGTCCCGGGCTAGGCGCAGGCGTTAGTTAACGGGGAAGTTTATTAAAATCGAGTTTTTCATTAAATATCTACATAACAGATATGCTAAGTTAATTATTTTAAAAGAAAGCCGAGTATGAAATAGACAACGTTTCAATAGTTACTTTAAGATCATATTTGTTTACATATATGTACTGTTTTGATCTATGTAATCGTAATTGGAGAACAGTTTCACATCAGTAAATATAGATTAGGGATCCCTGAATTTCGCGAAAAGAATTTTGCACCACTTTGTTTCAATGTCTAATGAGCACATCTGCAGCTTTGCTTCGTGGTTATTGGCAGCGTCGATTTGTATAGTAACGTCACTTATTTGACTGTGCAAATTAGAAAACGGTCATTACAACACCACACACATGTGATTAGCGGGCAAAACCCCAAGACGTTGAAAGTTAATAACACCCAATCACTGGCCACGAAGCACAGATGCAGATGTGCACTTAATGCACCGAAACAAACTGCTGCAAAAAAAAATTAAATGAAAATCAGGGGTCCCTGAATATAGACATCAGTCAGCTCACTTAAGCTTTAAAAAACCTGTTAAGTATTCTTTGTCGCTTCTGACTCTGAATTTCAAAATTAAGTCATTAAAATTAGTTACATGTAAGCAATACAAAATCAATGAATCTATAGGAATCTATAGGCTACCTCCAGCAAATATCAGCGGCGATTCGTGGAACAGTTACAACGGAAGCTGCATTAGAAACGAACGTACGCTTTGATCATGTGATGTATACGCGATTGCCACCTGTAACCAATGAACTTTCGCTTGCGAAACAGAGGTCTTCTCATTGGTGCAATCGTTCCTCGCGTCTTGCAGCGCACTTATTAGATTACTGAGATGCATATTCCACTACCCTTTCGGTAGGCATATAAAAATGTGCCATCCGTAATGTTGGGGTGTCATCCACAGATATATTTTATTTTTATATCGTGTTGATAATTTTTCTTAATATTTTATTGTTCCTGTTGTAAGATGTCTTGGACAATAATAAATGAAAAATCAACAAGGACAATGTACAAACCTCTGCTCTAGACAGTCTGTTGTCCAGACAGAAAACTTACAGATGTGTACAGTTATCGCCAAGCCCCACTTCTCTTACAACACCAACGCTTTGTCACTTACCAGCTGACACACGGTCGTCAGTAGCCATGCTTCATTCAACACACTGCAAGAAACGTTTCTACTTGCAAACAGGCTATTCTTCGGATGTTCATGTTATTGTATCTCGCATGATGCACGAAGGTGGTTTCGATTCTCAGGCTGAGCTGGACATTCTGAATTCGGTTTTCCATGGATTTAGTGAATCCACATCCAGGCAAATGTTGTAATTGTTAACGGTTTGCAGGTTGTAGTAAACCAACCAGAGCTTAAGTCATTTATTAGGATTGACAGGAATTAAGACAGTATACATAAAAATGAAAAGGACAATAGTAGAATTTTTTTTTCTGTCCTAGTTTGTTCTGGTACATTTATGTGTACATCTGCAGCTGTAATTCGTGGTCAGTTATTTTTATGATTCCTATTCTCACATTCCTTAACGTTTCACTGCAAATCACAGGCGTGTGGTATCGCAGGAATGTTATTCTTATAGTCGTTTGAGGTAATTTTAAATAATTCTTTCCTAAGGAGAATCCAGGCACTGCCGTCTATTTGTTTACGCTGTCACAGTTGTTTTCGAGCCAGCGAACAATCAATTTCGCCCCAGTTTATTTCAATGCCTTATATGCACATGTGCAGTTCTGCTTCATGGTAAGTGAGTGGATGTTTAAACTGTCACATGTCTTAGGGCTATACCCGCAAGTGACAGACGTGTAGTGTTGCAGCAACCTTATCGTGATTGGCACAGTCAAATGAGACACAAAAGCACTCTACCAATAACCACGGAGGAGAAACGCAGAGAAACGTGTAAGGGACTGAAACAAGCAGGGGCAAAATTCTGTTCGCGAAAAATTCATGGCCCTTATGATCCTGCCTTCTTGTAGGTTTGTTATTACACTCAGTTTCAAATAACTTCATTTAACTTGAGAAATTACCTAGTAGCCTATGTGTTGTTGAGCATGTTGATGCAATGTTAGGTCGACAACAATTTTGATTCTAAAACTAACCATAGAGGCCCATTCCACAGAATATAGGTCTACATTACATTTTGACTTTCATTGTGGATGGCGTTTCATGAAGTAAACAATTGCTCTCAGCACTGTTAAAAAATCTACTGAAGTAATACAAAAGTAAGAATACCTCAAGTTTCCAGGTAATGGCTAATGAATAGCGACCCAGAAATTTTGCGGATTCATTTGAGCAAACGTTACATTCCAAAATCCCGCATTCGTTAATTACTTTTGCAATTGTACCACTGATATTGAAGCTTTTTCTTGAAGACTGTAAACCAATAGTAAACCAGCACGAAAACACTCCTTGAGTCCTGCGATAACTTGTCAGATGTACAACTTGCAACTCACTGGAGCAGCAGCCAATGAACTAATAACAAGGATATAGTGTATACAGGACTGTGGAGTCCAGCCTGCAGGTCGTTGAACCCACGAAATTCCCGGTTTCTACAAGTAAACTGTGATCCAACTACAAGATGAACACAAATGTATACGAGTTTGTATCATAGCTTATTATAAAAAATAAACGTACGAAATTTTCCGGTCCCAATCTATAAATCTATACGTATTCTACGTCACTGACGCGTTTGTGGGTAGTATCACTGTTGTCGTTCGCGGAGGGTCGTTAAAAGGTGGTTGGGGGGGGGGGAGGTTGGCCACGTCTTACTTAATAATTTGCATTTCTGTTAATTTTTCTCGTATTATTTGTTGCAAAATACAATATTAGTGTTATTTACGGATATTATTTAAATTAATAACTACAATCATTATACGTCCACGTGATTTATTGATAAAAAAAAAGTAATTTAATATGTGCAAAAAAATTATAGAAAATGTCACGTGTGCCCCACAAAATCCATAGCTAGAAGCAGGGGATTTCGCGGATTTAACGACCTACCGACTGGATTCCTGTGTGCGCTGTGTATTCAAACACTCGTTCATTGGCTGCTGCTATAGTGAGTGGATAGTTGTAGTTGCGACAAGGCATCGCTGGAGTCAAGGAGTGATTCCACGCCGGTACACTGTTTCCTGAGTCCTCAAGGATGGGTGTTGTGTCCGAAGGCAGGTTAGAACCACGGAAGGCGCCGGGTGATGGAAACCAAGACGTCTTCCGAGGTAACGTCCGGTTCTCAGTATCCATAGCAAACAACGCCAATGGCTGCAACACGTGGACAAGTGACGTGGGTGGAGAGTGAGAGAG
Organism: Medauroidea extradentata; assembly: GCA_003012365.1. Lineage (NCBI taxonomy): Eukaryota > Metazoa > Arthropoda > Insecta > Phasmatodea > Phasmatidae > Medauroidea > Medauroidea extradentata. The sequence continues at coordinate 68,526 of PNEQ01053931.1, read as the reverse complement.
AGTGGACATGGTGTCCAGGGGCTGGGTCGTGGTTCGGGGAAGGGGGGGGGGGAAGACTCTCCTTCCCTCCCTAGATGTTGGCCGCGGGCCAGGCGCGCCTCTCAATGGGACCACTTCCCTCTTGCGCTCGTTGAAAGTAGCGTGCCGCTCCTGCCTATACTTTACACTTCCTTCCCCTTCTGCCCCTGCAAGAGCCCCGCTGCCGTCCCGCGTCACTACGACGCCACTGTACGCATTGCTTCATTACTATAGCGGGTTCATTGACCTGTAGGCTAGTCTCCAAGAATATATGTGTATTTAGACAGACATTAGCTGGTCGCTGGTTGTTCGCTGACACAGTGATGCCATATTATTGAGTCTGCATTTAGTTGCTTCTTTACTAGTAGCTTAGCACTCTCCAGAAGGTGTCAGACACGTTAAGCCCCAATTGGGAGAGTTGTTAGAATTCCAACTTGGACCCTAAAGAGATTATGTAAAATCGCAAGAATCTTTCACGTCACCTTACTTTGCAAACCAGTGCAGCGGCCGGCGTCTAATATCATTGGTGGATGGGTACGTAGTTGTTTAAAGACGAATCAGATATATTCAGTGACGTCACGCCAGAGATATCTAGCACACCATATATATATATATATATATATATATATATATATATATATATATTTATTTATTTATTTATTTGGACCGATCAGATGAGGACACGCCAGTAACGAAAGATGATCGGATATGGACATGTATTGAAGCAAACACTAAAATATTACCGCGATAAATCGGTGCCCCGACAGATAGTAAATATCATTCAATAAACTAATTGCAATAAATTATTTTCCTGGAGCAATTAACTACCTAATACCCTACTAATGAGTACAGACACAAATTTTTGGTGAAAAGACTTTTACAGCAACTTGTTTGCCTTACGTACACATCTGCAACTCTGCTTCGTGGTTATCGGAAGTGTATCTTTCTGCAGAGGCGTTAATTATTAATGACTTTCATGACTGTGCCAATCAGAATGAGGTTACTGCCACACCACTCGTCTGTGATTCGCGGGTAGAATCCCAAGACAAGTAAGCGTTTAAACACTCGCATAATACCATGAAGCATAACTAGGGACTAGAAAATATCACGAATTCAATGACCTAGGCTAGAATCCATTGTACTATGCATACTCAAGACACGACTATTCGTTCATTACCTGCTGTTCCACAGAGTATAAGCTAGTGGACAAATAGTCCGGGCCTGAGTATGCATAGTACAATGGATTCTTGCCTGCAGGACATTGGAGTCGCGAAATTTTCCAGTTCCTAAGCAACTGCATATGCACTACAACAACCAGCTGCAGAATTTTTCACAAAAAATAGGGCTTGTAACTAATTATGATAAATTAACGTTCGCCAATCATCTATAAATATTTGAACATTGTAAATATATGCATAATTTGCTGTAGTGTTATGGAGACTCTCTGGCACCAAATGTTTTTTTTTTTGCGAGTTTGCACTTTCTCTACTGCTCTTCTACTTGGTAGGGACACTTAATGCGCGAGATAGTGTCGCCTCTATTCAACTCTTGCTCCGGGCTTTCAGAACAAAAAAAAAAAATAACGGTATAGATTGCCTTGATAAATATTAAACGGCAATGACATCTGCAAGAAAATTTCGCTTCGATAGTTTCCTGAACAGAGGAATTTCACCACACTGCTCACAGCGTGACGTGTTGCGATGCAGACCAGAAAGAGTACCTGTCCACTTACGTCAGCTAATTTCACAAACAGAACTGCAACACTTCATATTTGCGACTCACCATTGTTTCCTCAGGTCGCGACCCGACCGCGGCTTACAGAGGTAGCGTCTCTCCACTGCACTGTGAAGTATTTCTGTAATTTTATAACAAAAACTTGAAAACTAATAGCAGGCCATTTTTAGCCAGGCACTAAAAGATCAAATTTCGTAAATCTTTGAAATGGTTTGAAAATATTCAAAATACTTATGATAAAACTGGATTTACTGTTTGTGATTAGAGTGTTCAACGTGAAACAAAACGAAACTTTGGCATCTTCATGCATTTTACAAATATTTTTTTACTGTTACAAAACAATTTTTCTTGAAAGAAACAGCTAACCATATTGTAATGGCACAACAAAAAAAATATATATAAAATGAAAATTTACAATTATTTTGTTGGAATTACAAAAAAAAAATATTTATAAATATAAATAAGATTATACAATTCTACAGACATAATTTGGTACTTTAAATCAATTTTACTATACTAAAATTATTTCTACAATTATCAGTAGTGTTCAAAACAACATATTTTAGAACTAAGTTTAAAAAATATGGTTTTAAAGTATAGCAGCAAAATATTTCAGTGTGCTTGGACTACACACGCGATTTTCCATTACGTTCATTTTCTTTTTTTTACTACTGCTGCTTCAGCCTGTTTTGATCGTGTGTGCGTAGCTGTATAGGCCTAGCTATGTGTTTTGTCGTAATAATAACACTGTGTGTAATAACCGCCATTCCTTAAATACTAGGTGAACGAAATGCTTATTCGTATGGATCTCGTATTGTTAACGTGTCTACAAACACGGGTGTTGCGAATAGTTCTTGGAAGTGAAACGCATAGCTATATTTTGCCGTGAGGTCACCGAAACTTCTGTGCGGACGGAATCACAGAAAAATGCAGCGATTCAGGGGCAAAATAATACAGCAACTAGTTCTCCCATTAGTTTCAATTGATTTATTTTAGTTTATGAAACTTTATATATATATATATATATATATATATATATATATATATATATATATATACACTCACACACATACATACACACATACATAACGTAAAAAGTATAATGTCGAATAAAATTATACAAAGGAATTATTAACTTTCTTTAATGCAGAGTTAACGGTAATTTCGATGTTTTGTTATTGTTTCACGATGATGTTTATTTGTTGTTCCCCCAACACCTTCAATGATTTTGACACTTAACTCCCGCTAATAGCTACGAGTGTTGTGCCAGTAATTTTGGCTTTTGGCGTTCTCCTCCTTTTTCATCTTAGCTTTCTTTCTTCATGGCATAAAAAGCAAAGGTAAATTAATGATAAATATAAACACTGTCGACTGTAACGTTATATTACATTTTCAGATGTAAATTACTAGGCTATCGATTTCCACACTTACTACTGGCTTCTTCTTATACAAAAGACGCTGTGGTTTTTTTAGACAAAAAAAATTGCTAACTTGTTAATCCACGAAGAAAAGGAATTCAGAGCAGGCAGAAGACAGCAAGCTCACAAATATAATTTAAAATGTTGTTCCATAAAACATAAAAAATTAATAAGTTAATAAATAAAAAACATTTTTCCCCGTCGCGCGCTTTATTGCCTCTGCAGTTATCTTGAGAGTTAAAACTTGAAGGTCACATTTCTCAGTAGGATATTTGGGATGTGTATTGTCATAAATGCAACAGTAACGCATGCCGACAACGAACAGTACGTCATTTATTCCAAAAATAACGACAGCTAGGGAGCGGGAAAGGTGTGTTCGGAGACATAACTCACCTCATATTTATAAACTTCATGCCGTATCGGGTAATTTTTCACCCCTGCATCTGCGCAGCCCCCTTCAAGGGATAGCTATTTCCAGCCGCTCGTCTATCATAACCCTAACTGACAGGCCTGCACGGGGATGAAGGGTTGCGACGCGTTTTCGCCACCACCGCTGTTCAGGGCGCTCTACAACCGGAAATGCGGTGTTAAGGGAGGAAGTGACGCGGCACTTAACCACTCAAAAGGGGAGACAGCCGGCTAGGAGACTGGCACTTCGACTTCTAGCCGCAGTCGTTGAAAAACAACAATGAAGCACTCAAGAAATATCTGGTAGGAAATTCACCTTGTCAATTTTTTCAGTAATACATGTTATGTAAAGACCGCAATATGTTATTAACATCTTACTATTGTCCTCGACTTGGTTTTCAATTCAAAGCCTCTTTGAGTCGTGCAAACAGTCAAGTACTCCAAATTATCTTAAGTAATTCGTGAAAATTTGTATAGTTCTATATTCAATACTTTCCCCAAAAACTAGAAATTAAAAAAAAGTAAACGTTTTTGATAAAAGAACTTTCAGCACTTCAAATTTTACATTAGTAATATTATTAATACTGATAATAATATTAAAAGTAATAAATTATAGTAAGGATTTTTTAAATATTTTAAAAAATGAAACTTATTTACTAAATGTTTCTGGTACCCCGTTCTGCCCCTTGCCTCGTTTTGCTTCCCTCCCTTCTCTTAAATAGATTTTTGTCAGAAATATTCGGGAACACACGCACAAGTCACCAAAGCTTCATCGTATTAGCATGGACGGTACAGGAAATCTTATGTGTGGGTGTCTATATATATATATATATATATATATATATATATATATATATATATATATATATATACTGTTCAGGATAAACTGAGCACTACTTACAATTTTATGTGAGCCATTATGACTACATCATTACTATTTTTAATACGAAAACTTCCATGTAACTAAAAACTACAGTAAACATTTCAGAATTCCAAAACTTTGCTTCTATAGTCGCAACAAATTCCTTTTTTTATTATTAAAGTGTTGGGTATAGTGCTCACTTAAGGTTAACCACCTATACACATCGTACACACACACACACACACATAGTAAATGTAAATGAAAACACTTGTAAGATCTGAACAAAAGTGCAACAACTGGTAGCAGAATCTACTTCAAAACTTATAACGTCTGAACTGGTCTCAATTTAGTAAAGCTGCCCACTCTCTAGTACAAGTACAAAATAATAAATAATTTACTTGCGAACATCCATATGTGTTCAAGGTTTAACCAAAGAATGTGAAGTTTTTTAAATTTTTTTTTCGATTTTATTATTTTTTTATTTTTTATTATTGTTATATTATTTTATTATTACTATTTATTATTATTATTATAGATATTTTGTATTATTATACATGTATATATAATATTATAAAATATAGTTATATTATATATATTAATATATATTATTTTTACGATTTGCTGCGTATATTTTACTGTCACAAGCTAAAGTAACCTCACTAACAGCCGAGAGAGAGAGAGAGAGAGAGAGTGTGTGTGTGTGTGTGTGTGTGTGTGTGGCTGTGAAAGAGTTCGTTACGCCAAATTTTTATTACAAGCAGGTATTAAATAAGAAAAATACAATTCCGTGTGCTTCGAATCAAAAACATCAAACTATAAATAAGATATTACAGCTACTTCCTGTCTATAAATAGTAATCTGCATGACTAACCAGATAATGTACTACGTCCCAGATATTTTAACTACCCTTTACTAACTAGGCTACGTTATAGTAATGTACGTAGTAACGAGCTGAACAGAGCATCCTTTAGAATGTATAAAGTGAATAAGGAAAGAATTCCGTTGACCAGAAGGGTGATTTTTTAAAATAAACACTTAACTACTAAGAATCCAGCGTGATTAGTGACACGGTCTCTTAAAGAGGGCTTGGTAAACAATTCACCGTTAAAAAGCATCGAATTATAACTGCAGGTTTCTCGAAGCTAATTAACAACAATAAATAGACAATAGTTTTTGCCGAATTTCTGAGCTAAACTTTATCTAGAGTAACGTACTTGTAGCGACCAATCCCCGTCCCCGAAATCTCGTACGTTTAATTGCGGTGGAACAGATCACGCTGATAAGGCATCATTTTGGGTAAATGTTTGATCATGATGTAGGCTATAATCATTATCTAGGGTTGTTGTTCTGTAGTTTTCCATACGGACTTTCACAAAAACGTGTAGATTTAAAATGGTGTATTTTAGCGTTTATTTATCTACCACACACTCTTAACTAGAGACGGCAATGTAAGTGGCCATCGAGCCAGCTACCGCAGCTGAGTGTGGTGAGTGAGAGAGAGGGAGAGCAGGGGCCGGCTTGAAGGCTGGTTGAGGGGTTGGCCGGAACTCACCGGAAGCTGCAAGGCCGGCGCGTAAGGACGCGGTTCTATGAGGGGTGCACGCCGCCTGGCCCGTAAAAAACTGCCGGGGGCTGGCGACGCGGTGGGCCAGATGTCGGCCGGGTGACGACGGAGGTAGAACCGGTGTGCGCCGCCGTCTCCCCGCGGCAGGGGCCAGGGAGAGGGGGGAAGGGGGGTCCAGGTGCTGCCGACGACGACGGTAAGGGGTTCTGAGTACCCCCCAGGCTCGGTGGTACCACCAGGGGACTACGAGGGCGCTCACAGAACCCCTCCCCCCTCACTTATAAGCGTAAGGTTCTGAGCTTTCTTCATTTAAACCATTCTTCGTAACCGCATCGACGCATGGTGTATCCTTCCACGCGAAAATATGGTCGCAATAAGTCACGAGCCGCAGTAAGGTAGCTTTGCTCAGTCTGGTCACCAGGTTATGTATAAACGCTGACAAGCAATATGGCGGGAATACAATAAGAACGTGTATGTACATATTTTATGCATTTGTTAAATACAGACCGAAACACAAAAAATATGCTTTAATGCTTTTGAACTTGGTTACACTGAAATATACGCTACACTATCAGAATTGTTAGTCGTGGTAGAGATTTATTTGCTATTTTTATGTTGTATTAGGTGGGTGAGATACATGAGTAGCATATAAAGTACAATTTCGTGTAAGTAATTCATGAGGTTTTTCTCCTTAAGAAAAATAAGTACAATTACAAAGTTTGGAATAATGTTGGGCATTGGATACAATAATATACTCACCTACTACTACAAGAAAGATTATTGTTAGACATTTACAAATACAGCTTATCGACGAGAGCTGATAAACTATTTTTACAAGACCGTTAAAGATGGAAATCTGTTTTGTCAGAACCTAATTAGCTTGACGATGTTTCCACAGAGAAATATGCTTCAAGCATATTACGCCGACCAACAAAAGAGTTGTCAGTGAACTTGACTGAAATTCCGTGTAGAACTATTTAAAGCCAATTAATTAATTCTTAAATCTTAGTAAGCTGTACTTAAGTCATTATTAACAGTGTCGAATAATATAGTTTTTACGAGAGTATTTTACGATTGTGACATTAATAGACGGCTGAAAATAAAATACTTACGGACTACTTGGTCGATAACGAAGTGGTTTTTTTCCTTCTACGGGGAGAAGAGGCGACAATAATTATATGTTCTGGGGCACCCAGGCCGTGAAATGAGGATGGAGAGAAAAGTGTTCGTGGAATCGGCCAGGCGCTAATAAATCTCTTTCTGCTCACTACATGCGAGGCCTCCCCCCCCCTCCCGGTTAATTATCCAAGCCTCGTCCAGGAGTACCTCCTCGATACGATAGAGACCTCGCTGGGACACGGGGGCTACAGGGGTGTTAAGCGGTGGCGAGCCAATTAGACGCGCCGCCATTGCGGAGAAACTCTGTACGGTGACGAGTCAGCCGGCCAGTCACGAGCTCGAGGATACAGTCACGATCTCGAAGCGAAAATATTTTTTCACAATTTGGTTACAATGCCTTACATGTAGCGGAAGGAAAATTTCGTGAGTTCAGTGACCTTCATGCCAGAATCCAATCTTTTATGTATACCCAAAAGCCCATACTTAGAGATCGTGGTTAAAGATCATGGTTAAAGATGATGGTTAAAGATGATGGTTTATAGCGGGAAAACTTGACTGTTTGCTGGATTTCAACGTACGTTCAGCTTACCAGAAGATTAATGCCTTTCACTTGTTCGCAGAGCTGTAGCCCAGTTGACTGAGCTAATACGAATCCTGTTATTGTAACATTTTATACCTGTTATTGGTCTGCAGAGAGCTAAGTTGTGCCAAACGTACATCACCCAATCATATGTGTTGCAATAAACTACAGCTTTTTCAGGGGTATGCTGGCACAAAGCATTTTCGCGATATACCATAATTAGAAGTACGTCAATTTCTCGGATTCATCTGGCAGTAGCCTAGATTGCTCAGTCCTGTACACGCTCTGGATAAAGTCGATTATTCATTGGCTTACAACATTACAAGCGATCGCTCTATGAATCATTTCCTTATTTACTACTGGCTTGCAGTAGTCAAATGTGTTTCGTGACAGCCGCCAGCTAATCACACACGTGATTATGAAGTATATAGTTTTGGCGTTCAACCTGACCTGGAATGTATTTGCGAAATCGACGTATTATCTCTAATAATGGTACATTGCGAAAATGTTTTGTGCCAAGATACCCTTGAAAACACTACAGATCCTTGCAACATGTGTGATTTGCTAATATACGTCTGGCACAACGTAGCTCTGCAGACCAATAACAGGAATCAAATATTACAATAGCGGGATTCTTATTGGCTCAGTCAAATAGGGTAGCAGCCCCAAGTACAAGATAAAACCAGTAATATTTCCATTAGCTAAACGGACGTTGAAACCCAGCAATCAGTCAAGTTGTCCCGGGATAAACCGTCATGCTTAGAGAACGGAAATATTCGCAGGTTCAGTGGCCTGTAGGCTGGCCTTCAATGACATCTGTGTATTCAAGCAGACATCTGTTCATTAGCTGCTCGCTGATTCAGTTGAATGGGGCATGTTAAGGTATATATTTACTATTGGCTCAGAGACTTTCAGCCGATGTCAACTAAGTCAAGGGCCAATTGCGAAAAAGATACGAGATTATAGTCGCTGGAATTCTAGCTTGTGCGTAAAAGAAAACGCTAATTTCTCCGGTCCCTAGCCATGCTGCGTGCTGACGACTTGAGTGTTCTGAACAGGCAATATGGCGTCGCAAATAAGTAAACTGTATTCCACGGATGGAATAACTTATAATATTATTGGGAACTAAGAATTTCACTGTTAAACGGCAAGTTGTAAAAATTCTTTGTTTTCGCTGCAGAATATAGGCTACAGAGCTGATCGTAGCAGTTACTAGCATCGTTGCTGCATTGCTTTGTCTGTTGAAGATACACTATGACTAAAGATGATGGATTATCGTGGGAAAATTTTAACTGTTTGCTGGGTTACAACGTACGTTAAGCTTATCAAAAGATCACTGGCTTTCCCTTGTACTTTGAGCTGTTACCCTATTTGACTGAGCCAATAAAAAGCCCAATATTTTATGTCTGTCAATGGTCTGCAGGAAGCTACGTTGTGTCAGATGAGTATCCCCCAATCATACTTGTTGCGAGAAACTGCAGTGTTTTCAAGGCTACGTTGGCACAAGAAATTTTCGCGATATAACACAATCTCTAACTATGACACTAGCATTTTTTTTTTAAAGAAACACCTCGAAATTTCCATTATAGATTATATTAGTCTATAATAGAGTGGAGTGACTTTGATCAGTCACAACCTGGTGCAAAGATAAATACCTCCAATGAGAGAGAGAGAGAGAGAGAGAGAGAGAGAGAGAGAGAGCAGCAACAGCGTGCCTCGATTATTAAACATTCTACTTGAAAACCTCGTCTACTGGTCGCTGTGAAGTGAGTACTTTAGAAGATCGCCTTAAAAGCCCGTGTCACTAATCATGCTGCATTTTTTAAATTTATTCCTGTCTCTGAGTTCGGCAAGATTTAATTGAAAATATTTTAATAGAGACTTAGCTAGTTGCATTACCTTTCACTACGCACATTGTATTCGAAGTAATAGAGCGTAGTTATGCAATAATTAAGATTGTGCAATAATTAAGATAATCCAAAATTTCAGGTAATAATTATCTCTAACAATGTAATTTAGACTAATTCACTTCTAGTACCAATTGAATCCACTAATACGCAGCTAATCGTAAAATGTAATGTTTCTATTAAGAGACATTGTCGATAATTCTTTGTACCCTTAATATATTAAAAAAAAAAAAAGATAACTTCAACAAAATGGGTGACATAGCCTCTTAACAATAAAATTAATGACTGTAAAAATTATTTTTATTGCTAACTAAGACGCTAAGTTTATATCACGGTAAACCTATACACGCTGTTACTTACACTTCCATGTGTAGGCTATATTAAACAAGTATCAGACATATACAAATTGGCTGAAAATAAAAATAAAATAACCACGGCTAAGCGTCAGCAGCTTTTACAGCATAAAGCGCATTTGATTTGACCCGTACAAGATAAAAAAAAACAGTGTCAAATAATGGCTCGCGTTACCTTCTTGGTGGCGCCTTAGTTGACATATTTCCGAATGTTACGATGCGTTCGATACTTAAAAACCCGCTAGTTTATGACTTCACCTATCAACTACTTCAATAACACAAAAATAATAATAAGGGTAGATGGAGATGTATGGGGGTTACTTCTAGACGTAAACAGGAAACGTGTGTGGCTTCCTCAAGATGCGAGTCCCCGTCTAAAAATATGGACCATCGTCTGGCAGAACTTCGAGGGAGAAATGGACCGTTTCTTTTTAAAGACGAGACAGGACGGCGAGGGAGGTGAAAAAAATATATCAGGGAGGGAAACGTGTCACGGGTCAGTTTGCGGAAGGGCTCTCCAGTTCTTTCCCGTTTCCGGGAAACGCGAGTCGGCCACGTGCGACGCGGGGGAGTTTGTTTTCTAAAAAAAAAGGGAAGGAGAAGCAGTGGTGAAGACAGTAGCACTCGCGTGCCGCGGGGTGAACCCTGACCTGTAGACGCGGGCACATCTGCGACAAGGTGGGGGCTGCCGTACAGGTGGCCGGCCACGCTATTTATGAACGTACTCTCACTCCATCCTCCCTCGCAGCCTCCTGGGTGTGTTCAGTAGCAAGGGGGAGGATACATTTACTTGCTGCGTTGTAACAGTCTCTTTGCCGTCGCACGGCACTCCTCTCCCCTGCCCCTGGTTTGTGCAGCAGCTACCAGTCACGCAGCCAAGATAGGTGTAAGGGAAGCAAGGTTGAGGCAGGGGGGTTAACCTGAGAATAATAAAATGAACACCAACCACCCCGGGGTTCCTTCCCCGCAAAAATTTGGATTTCAAAGGGCAAAATAGTGTTATTCTTAATAGTTTACGTGACGAAGCATTGAATATTCTACTGATATTCAAAATTTTTAATTTTTTTTAACTAGCCGCGAAAGGCAAAAAAGACGGGTTCTAACCCCTATGTAGCTCCCCCTTCCTGGCTACGCCGCGCCGCTGACACCGTACTACACACTGAGCGTTTATATTTAAGGGTGTTCAATTGCGATCAAGTCGTAATTTTATATTTATATGAAATACTGTTAGTTTAGTAGACGATACTTGTGAATGCAGTTTCCTCTTACGAAACAATTTTTGCTCGTGTTGTTTTCTTACCGGTGCGTCAAAGTCAAAATGCGCGTGTTCTGCTGCCATGCAAATAGTGCAAACCAATTGACTAAGGTACGTGAAATAATTCACAGCGAAATAACATACTATGGACTACACAATAAAACATTTTAAAAAATCCTGCGAACTGCTTTTGAATTTAAAAAAAAATAGACGAATTTGCAACTTTTTTTCTGTACGTTTGCGATTTTTTTAAAATTCAAAATATTATGCTGTGGACTTTTTAATGTTTTATTGCAGAGCTCATGGGATGTAAGTTCACAGTGAATTATTTCGTGTAAGTAGGTCAGTTGGTTTTCACTATTTGCATGGCAGCGTAACAAGCAAATGTTGACTTTGACATCTCGTTATGAGAAAACTATGCCAGCTAAAATTGTTTCGTAAGAGCAAAATTCACTCACAAATATCGTCTATAATAATAACAACACCATTTCGTAAAAATATAAAATTATGATTTTATCGCACTTGAACACTCTTAAGAGTCATATACAGCAGGCGATAAGGGCTAGACTGGCTCGTGCGGCAACAACCGTATCACCTTTATGCGCGGCGAGCGAAAACGGCGTACAGTGTTTTAGTCGTTGGATTCTACGTACTGAACGGTGACCCTACTGTATAATTTACAGAAAGTGCGTTGTAAAGTCCAGCGCACGCTACTCTAGTTTTGTTTTACCATTCCTGTTGGTATTTTGTACGTGACAGCAATCTGCAAAAACCGTCTTTAGCATTTTGAGGTGCTTCCGTAACCACGTTTCTCAGCACGTTGTCTAGAAAACAAAAATAGATATGCATTGTTTCAAATGTATTTTATTTTCGTAGATATAGATATCGAAAACAACTTTTGTAAAAGTAAAATTTCTTTTAAAAATAATTTTTCCTAACACACTTCAAGAATGTTCTGTTCATTCGTCATCTGTATTAGTCCTACTTAAGAAGATTGGTTCACGATCGTCTGTAATTATCAATGTTTTTACCGCAAAGGTCTACAGCGTATTCTGAAGGCGTGTAAATATATTTTATATTTCATGCTCAAAATATTAACCTACTACACCCTTTTTAATTGTTGCATGATTCCATATTATCTGACATGTTTTGAAAGATAAGAAACATTGTACTATTTCCTATCTTCCAACAAATGTCAGATAACATGTAAGTAACTTATTACCGAACAATGTAAAAAGGCGCAGTAGACCAACATTTAGAGAATGAAATGTTGAAAATGTTGATCCGCCGTCAGGAATGTTTCTGGAGGGGAAAATGCTGTAAATTAAAGATGACCGTGCAACACGATTTAATTTTGTTTCAATTTACCGTTAAATTTATTTAATGTTATGTGCCGCCATGTTGGCCTCATAACGGCGACCATTATGTGTTTCACTTGATTGAACGTCTTGATTCTATTTAAAGATTTCCCTTTCAAACATATTCTATATTTTCCTAAATCCTAATCTACAACCACAGAGATTACGTTTTTCTGACAATTTCCGTGCAAATAACATTGACTGAGCTCTGTATGCTAATTGAGCGATATTTAAAAAATAAACGTTAATTAGCGCCGAAAGTTATGCAAAGAGAGAACGAGGGACAAAGGAATATTAGCTCTCCGCAAACATATATCTGGATTTCACTTCATTATTTCCATCAGTATCGAAGTACTAACTTGAAACCTTCTCGGAACGGGTAAATCAACACTTAAACTAATCTCAGACGTGAAATGACGTGACGGCTCGTTAGATGTGGGCGAACTTCGTAACTTATTGGCTGCCCGATGATGTTGATACTGGCCCCGTGTATGTTTGGCTCCTGCATGTTACGGCAGGTTTCCTATTGGCTAGCGGGCCGCCGCCTTACGCTGATTGGTGGTAGGCGTTTCCGCCATGTTGCTGGCCAGCGACTGTGACCTAGTTAACCGTCTGTTTGCACGTAAAATACCAAGATTACTACCAGACTGTACCGGAGCACGTTATTTGTTTTGGTTCGCGCGACAACGGATCGTGTGTTTTTGAACCTCCCGCCCCCTCCTCCTGATACTACCTCTCTCTCTCTCTCTCTCTCTCGTCGATTGTGGGACAGTGTGCGCGATCATGTCGGCCACGAGGGTGGTGCAGTGAGGTGAACACTATTATTAAGTTCCTTTCACCCTTCTTCCTCCCATCTCCCCGTCTTCTCTTCCTCACACACATACTTCATGGGGTCAGGCGACTCCTCTCGCTCGAATACACCAGTCCCCCCTCCCTCTCCACCCCCTCAACAAGAAGAAAACAACGGTGTCGAACTGCCGCGACCACACGCATGCGGGGGCGCGCACGGACATTCTCCTAACACAAAGGCCCGATGATTAAATATGAAAGGTTGGAAATAATAATACAGGTTGTGGGGCTGGCTCCGCTCAGGTTCCCGAACACAAAGCAAACAGCGCGAGAGATGTCCTGTCTGTCTCCAAGACGGATGGCTACTTTAACGGAACTTCTTGGAATTTTATTATAAGTCACTGAAGCCGCTGGTCTACGTTCCACAACACCGCGCAGGTCATGTTCATCCAAATAACTTGCCATGTGTTCCCGACATCAAAACCAAGGCTGTCCACAGTATTTATGGCTAGGGACTTGCAAAATTCTGCAATATTATATAGTGACAAGACTATACTTTACTGTTCTAGACATACTTGAACACAATCTTGTGATTTCATTGGTTACGAGTCTCTATGTGATGTAATTTACGTGTGTAACCGCTAAACGAAAGTTAGTCACTTTACCTTGAAACTTAACGTTATTGGTAGAGGCACGAGTATTTCACGTATTACTCTGGTAGCAGTCTAGGCTTCTCAGTCCTTACACACACTGGCCAGAGTAGAATATCCATTGGCTCCTAACCGTACAAGTTGGTAGCCGCACGAATTATTGTATTATTTACAACTGGCTTGCAACCTCCAAAGGCGTGTCAAAACCGCTGTCGTCTAATCACGTAATTTACAGTGATATACAGGTTATTGGCGTTCAACCTGACCTACAATCAATACGCGAAATACTCGTGCATCTAGTTATTGGTCAGATGCGTACTCCGCGGAAAATCACGACACTGTCGACCAATAAACTAGATCGAAAAAGTCTACGGCTGTTTGCAGTTTAATCTGCTCGCAGAAAATAACGCTACTTTTGCATGTTTACACTGATAACTCGAGACCGAAAAATTCGCGGTTTCACTGACCTGTAGGCTAGCCTCCAAGAATATATATGTTCTCAGCAGCCCGTGTCTTTTCATTAGCTGCTCGCTGACACGGTGAAACAACACGATTTGGTCATTGAGTAAAGATTTGGCCTCCATTTACTTGCTTCTTTATTATTGTGTCAAACACTCTCCGGGTAATAAAGCACGAGCCAACTGAGAAAGTGACATGAACTTAAAGTTATTTGAATTCTAGCTTGTGTCCAATAGAAAACGCGAATTTTTCATGTCCCTACTGATAACTAGGGACCCTTGTTTTTCGCGAAAAGAATTTTGCCTCACTTTGTTTTCGTGCCTTACGTGCACATCTGCAGTTCTGCTTCGTTGTCAGCGATTGGATATTTAACTGTCACGAGCCTTGAGATTCTACCGGCAAATCACAAACGTGTGATGTTGCAGGAAAGTTTTTGTAATTGCCTCAGTCAAATTAGATACGGCTCTTCACACATACACGCTGCCAATAACCATGAAGCATAATTGCAGATGTGCACGTAAGGCACTGAAACAAAGTGGGGCAAAATTCTTTTCGCGAAAAAACAGGGTCCCTACTGATAACACTATTTCGGCCCTGCACATGAAAGATGAGAGAAAGATATCTCGAGTGTCCGCTGCCTTCTTGCGTAGAGGCTGTGCTGCATACAACGCACGTGTCTGGATCGTCCTTACAGCTTCGGCGCTGATACTGTAGGTCTTTTGAAACACAAAATATCTGTAGGCGAGACAGCGCCGTTAAGTAATAACTAGAGATGGTGGTTTATCGCGGGAAAACTTGACTCTTTGCTGAGAATCAACTTACGTTCAACCTACCAAAATATTACTGGCTTTCGTCTGTATAACGTGGGGCTGTTGCCCTACTTGACTGAGCCTATGAGAATCACGCTATTGTAATATTTGATGCCTGTTATTGCTCTGCAGACAGCTACATTGTTCCAGAAGTATATTACTTAATAATACATGTAGCAAGAAACTACAGTGTTTTCAAAGGTATGTTGGCACAAAATATTTTTTCGATGTATCATCAATAGAGGTACGTCAAGTTCGCAAATACATTACAGGTCAGGTTGAACGGCAAAAATATATACTTCATAATCACGCGTGTGATTAGCTGGCGGCTGTCATGAAAGGCATTTGACTACTGCAAGTCAGTAGTAAATAAGGAAATGACTAATAGAGCCATCGCTTGTAATGTTGTAAGCCAATGAATAATCGACTGTATCCAGAGCGTGTACAGGACCGAGCAATCTAGGCTACTGCCAGATGAATTCGCGAAATTGACGTACCTCTAATCATCAATCATCATATTTAGCAATAACTACTAGAGATAATGGTTCATCGCGGCAAAACTTGACTGTTTGCTGGGTTTGAACACACCAGAAGATTACTGGCTTTCGCTTGTCAGTCGAGCTGTACTATTTGAATGAGCCTATACGAATACTGCTATTATAATATTTATGCCTGTTATTTGTGTGCAGACCAGACTTACCAATCATATTTGTTGCAATGAACTACAACGTTTTCAAGGGAATGTTGGCACATAACCTTTTTCGCGATATACCATCATATCTAGTAATAACTGCTGCAGTCATGACAGCTGCTACACCATAGCTGTCTTACGAATAAGGTCGCGGTCTTAAATATGGCAACCCTGCCAAGATAGGCAATTTGAATAGTTCTTTGAGTTCTCCAACGGCAATACCTTCCCTCATTAGTTCGGCGTATCAGTGAATGGTATTGCCGAAGGAGAGAGACGACTATTCTTGACGGGGTTGCCACAACGAAGAACGCGGCCTTCCACTAAAGACGGCATTGTGCTACACGTACACACTGTCTCAGAGCTTGAGTACGGTATTATACTAATATGAAAGTTAAATACATACAGGTCTTGAGTATCGAACCCGAGGCGGCTGATGGGTTGCCCGTGGTAGTGGCAGGACAGGGGCGACAACTAGGGAGCCGGCCGGGCTGGGGCGACAGCCGCTGCTATCAGGATCGTCCGGAAACAAGTTGAGTAGGAACCGGAAGACGACCATTCGCCTCCTGCGCGGGAGCAGGGAGGGCAAGGAGGGGGAACTGACTATCTCTGTCTGCCACGAGCCATTCATAAGTCCCGCGGCCTGTCCCCGCGATGCGATAAACCGCGACCGTCGCGCGCCGCCTCGCTCGGACAGCCGCCGTACTCTTGCCAACACACTCACTTTAACACTAAATCTGGTGGCTTTTTATAACCTCCTGCGTAGGGAAAAACCATCCCTCCAGTGGCATATTCATTGAGTGTTATAATAATTTCTGTACGAGATAGTTTGAATTCCCCGAGAACTTCAATTGACGATTTTCAAAATCAATTTTTTCTTTGCCTTTTTTTTTTCCCGCTGCACAGCATTTAGTATAATTATAAGCGAGGACTTGGCTGCAATGTGTGAAAAACACAACACAGTAAAAATAATGCACATGGCCGAACAACTCTGCAATGTAGGATCGAGTAAACAATTTGTGATATTTTAATGATTCTTGCATGCATTGTAAGTAAAATATCTTACATTCAGACCGCGAATATAACAATCCAATTAATGCATGGAAAATATATCATTCCAAGTAGTTACTAGCACTTTTCTATTTACATAAAAAATTTCACGTAACTAAAAAAGCAGCCAAACAATGAAATGTTAAGACGCCAGAAATAACACCCACAAAAATCAAAGATAGGTCCAAAAATTTTAATTTTAATTAAAATAAGATTAATATTTTAATGAATAACTGGTTGAAAAAATATTTATACAGCCGTGAAAGAATTGTAATATTGCGTACTGAATATACTGATGTAATAATTGGCGTATACTGTAACAATTATTTGATGGAAACTGGCCTATCTCTGAACTGTACGTTGACATTTCTAAACAGATAACAAATAAACGAAACAAGAAAATTAGTAACTAACCGTGGCACTAGAATATATGTAGAAAATGGTGACAACTGGATGAAATTAAAAACCGAACTGGTATGAATCCATGACGTACCCCTGCTTCAAATATAAGTACAAGGCAGGTAAGCCCTGGCTGGCCATCAGGACGCCTGAGCAATAACTTAGTTTCCTCGCCAGGGCAGCCCGACCAAGAATGTATAAATATAAATACTAAACACTGGACACAACGCGACAGTGGAATACCTCACTCTGACGAGTATAGGCTACTAGTAACAATACACGGCGTGATATAGGGGCGTGCGACGCTGTAGAAGGGCCTGTCAGCGTCATATCGACGTCAGGGTCACAACGCCACTAAGATGCACCAGGACGTAACCTCTACATCACATCAGCCTCGCCAAAATAAGTAATGTGGGACTGTCGACCTAGCAATCGAGCGGCTATAACCTATATGATTGTTACTTCATTATATAACTTTATATTCTACTCTTTTCTCGTGATCGTATTGCATTTGATAATGTACACATCACGAAATAAGTAAAATAAGTTTATTTACATAAACGCCACGTATATTAAATATTATAACAACCCTCATCTTAGTAAACTTGTATGCTATTTTTATTAAATATTACATACATTTTAAAATAAAAGTGTTAAAACCTCCGATACATGCAATGATAATTTAAAGTGTATGAAAAATAATAATTAAATTGTTATTGACCGTTAAATGCGTCGAGCGGCCGCTAGTTAACAAGATGGTAGTTAAATTCCACAAAATGACGTATCAACCCGAAATCTGAATTTAAATTTAGCCTAATTTAATTTTTAGGGGCGTATATTGCTTTGGAATTGTCACAATCGTACGTAAGTTTTGCTGCACAGTTACTTTTTCTGTTTAAGGTTTCCTAATTTCAACTACCTATTTTATTTGTTTAGCGGTCTCCCCAATGCATTTAAAGGTCAATAATAATACGAAATTTATTAATATTTACATTTTATTTTAAAGGATCGTTTAATGTGTCGGAGGTTTTAAAAAGTTGGAATTAAGTGTTATTTGTAACTTTTTAACTTGAATACCTCTACAACTACCGTAAATAGCAAACAAATTATACAAAATAATATTTACTTTTACACAGTTTGAAAAGAACTGAAGAATTTGCTTGTCATATAAAACGTACTGGTATTTTAATACACAATTATTAATGTTAATAAACTTAATATTTTAATACACGAATTTCGACAGCTTAAAAGTAAATACACAGCACAGTATGGAAAAAGTTTTATGGCCAACAATATTCGCAAGATAAAATATCAATTTTCTGAAATTTGGGTGTGTGTATTTTCGTATAGTGTTTAATATTTGTTATGATTACAACACGTACTAAACTTGTACTACAAGGAACGACTATACTGATTTTACAGACACTACGCGCATGTGTGCTGCATCTGGTCCAGGACCCCGACTAAATATAATTACACGTTATTTGCACCTACGCAGCGCATCGCAAGTATGGGTCTTCTATTGCTTGTGTGCGTACCTAATTCCATTAAAGCGCAACCAGACGCAACGCGGGTTCAAATTTTGCTTGCGCCCATAAAAAGTGATATTTAATCGGCCCCCAGGTTGCCGTACAATTGCAGGACCACATGTTATAGGTACAAACATGTACAATATTTCAAGTTGATTACATGAATTAAAAAATACCGAAGGATGTGTAACTAACACAACCAGGGAAAGGCATTTACCCCATGCAACCAAGGACCAGCGAAGAAATCCACAATAAATATTCTTCCAATATTATATGGCTAAGAAATTCTCACACCAATGCGGAAAAGAGCTCATTGAATGGAACACAGGTGTAGTTTGACTCCACTCTCCAAGCATACTGCATTGCCTGTACAATTAGGTTGGAAATGTGGAGGTAATGGACGAGAGAAGTTTCCAGTCGATACGTGAGACGTGCTGTCGATAGCATCCAGGACGGAGACAGATGCCGGCGGTCTGTGCAACTGAGGGCGACGAGGTCCACGCCAATTAACGACGTCCCCTGGGGAGTGGATGGTTATCTCGCAGCTAGCTAGGGCTGTCAGACGCGGTGGCCGCCCCCATGTGTCAGGTGGATCCAGGTAGCAAGAGACTGTCTTTGTCTAACACCTCACCTCCCCCCCTCTCCCCCTTCTTCGTGGTGTGCTGCGTCTTCCCTGCACCCCCACCGAGGCAACAGATAGTCGCTGCAAGTCAATGCCACACAATATCTACGAATATTGACTGTTCACTATCAACTGAGCACTCAGCAGAACTTGTAATTAATTTAAAATATGTTTTATTGCGCCAATAGACGTTAACTTTTGACGGTGTTGAAATGTATACACTTGTTGTTAGTTACATGTAAGTTTTCATATCACAAATAGTGAAGATGACTGCAAAACGGCTGAAAAGAAACTTTATGTAGTGCTCACTTTACCGTGAACGGCCTATACCAGTGAAATAGCCGGCAAGACTGCTATGATTACTTTAACAATTGACTTGACGTTTCCGTAAAGGAGCCACGGTGGCCGAATGATCATACCATAACAAGGCGATCCGGGTTCGATTCCCAGCGGGGTCGGTCCCCTGATTTTCGCATGTGGGAACCGTGCCGGACGATGCCGTTTGTCGGCGGGTTTTCTCGGAGATCTCCCGTTTTCCCCGACCCTTCACGTGAACATCTGCAGCTCTGCTGCATGGTAATTGGGTAGCGTGTCTTGTGCACAGACGTCTGGTATTTGACTGTGTCAATCAGAATAGGCTTACTACGACACCACATGTATGTGATTTGTCCCTAGACGTGGAGAGTTAAAATATCCTATCACTGGTTATGAATCAGATATACACATGTGTTCGCAAGGCATAGAAACAAACTGATTCAAAAATCTTTTCGCGAAAATCAGGGGTCCCTAAGTATGTGTCAACGCTATCAACTGAAAACCTTGTCCAAGTTATTTGTTTACCAAAAACTCTGAAAGATCAGTGAAACATACTTTACCCTTTGTTTAAATAAAGCCCAAATACGTTCTTGAGTCAAGCAAAACTTTTTTACACAAAAAAAAAACAGATCTATTGTTATCGTTGAAAGAATTGTGCAATGGGAGTGCATTACCGGATATAGTTTCTCGGACATACTCCATTGCGAAGCAGATGTCTGTCATGTCTGTTTGATAGACAGCTGCATCGCAGTGGAGTATGGCCAACAACCTCATCCAGTCACCACAAACCTGATTTTGGTGTCTCACCAGCACATGTAGCTTAGTTGCCTAAGTATGGGCTGTTGACGGTAAAGTGAGAACTTTTTATGATTCTGCCCATGCCCGTCTTTAATAGAAGACCGGAGTCTTGAATGTGGCAACTCTGCACCGGAGGCCTGCTGCCGTTCGCTCATTGGCTGCCCTAGTCAGTGTAGAGTGTACACGCCACTAAAGCTGCATCTATACACGTTGCAGAGACTAGGTTGGCCAAGAAGTGACAAGCAGCAGGTCCCCGATGCAGTTTTGCCACATTCAAGATACCGGCCTTCTACTATAGACGGTTATGTTCTGACATTTACTCTCGCTCGTCAACATACACGTCGCCTTATGTCTAGTAAACACGGGATATACACTGTTCAAAAGTAAATGTTTGATACGTTAGTCAAAATTGTTTCATTAATTTTTGCTCGTTGGGTTAGCCTTAAAAAGCGCTGCCTTGATTATTAATGGCCTATGCTTACTTTCGACAGTAAAATATTAAGTTTCAATGCGTGTTTTTTAATTAATAATACGGAGAACGAAACTCTACGAAAAATACAACAAATGTTTAGCAGTGATAACAAAATATTGAATTTTTTTTGGGAACAAAATAATTCGGCACCAGGAAATTAAAAAAAAAAAAATTGACATTCTAAAATTATTTTGTTGCGCTAAATAAATTTTGTTTTTATTTAACAAAAACTTTTCAAATAGTGGGTTCTACGTTATTGCCAATATTGGAATATTAGTTAACACACTAATGTACAATATCTCAGTAGAACAATATGAATCCTAAGCACATTTTCAAAATACACTAAGCAATTTAAGAGCTATTATAACGAATCAGACACTACTGTTTTGCTGCCAACATCTTCATTTAAATGTATAAATTAAAATTTGTCCTACGCAGTGTTTTTTCTAGTAAGTTAGTGTAGCAAATAAATTGTTTTATTTTGCAGCGTCATGCAAAGGGCAAGTACACACTGACCGAAACTAAAGTATGTCACAGTAACACAAAGTCAAACGCCAAAACATTTTGTCCAAAGATTCAATCAACAGACCCAGTGGGAGTAAAAAAATCTTATAGAGATATGCAGGATCACTATATAAACACCAGCTTATCAGAAAGATATGAGTACAGGGAGATGTGTCATACGAGAAGGAAGAGGCCCGTGATCTGTTACAAGAAAGAAGATGTGTGTTTCCTCAACTGCAGAAGACATCTCACTACTTTGTACACCACAAGAGATATTTACACAGATAAGAGGACAGCAAGAACGGAGGCCAGTTTGAAAATTTTTGGAATGTTTGAAACTCAGGCAAGAGTAGAACGCCTTTTTTGTGGATTTAAAAATGTAACATGTTATAGTTTACACAGGAAACAGCTGTGTTTAGACGGAAAAATCAGCGCCTCAAACAAACTACAGTCAGACAGAGAGGTCTGTTAGGTGATCGAGTTGTGCTGCTATAAAACAATAAGACACATTCCTAACATTGACTCATGCAACACAGCGGAGGTGGACCACTCCAAATTCTTTACGAAATAATTATGAGCTGATCGAACGAATTGAGAGTCTGGGAAGGGTAAAATATTACGAGAAACTGTGAAAACCTACACCCGAATTTTATAGTAGAGTTTTATTTATTTCGTATTTATTTAATTAGTACATGTCCTGGGTCAGTAAAGGTCTAGGCAAAGGACAACTCACTCTTCAAATTAGCTGACTTGGCTATGAACACCTTTAGTAACCACTGACATAGTTAGAGCTGGTTATTTTAGGTGAAAAGAATTATACAACATTTTGTATAAATGCATAACGCTCACATCTGCATCTCTGCTTCATGGCTATTAGCAGAATGTATTTTTGCAGAGGCGTGGCTCATTTGACTGAGCCAATGAGAATAAGGTTACTACGACACCACACGTATATGATTTGCGTGTAGATCCCCAAGTTAAAAAAAACAGCCAATCTCTGACCACGAAGCAGAGCTGCAGACGTGCACATGAAACAAAATGTTGCATTATTCTTTTCACCAAAAATCCCCAGCTCTAGACATAGTCATGGTATTTGTTAATGAAAATGAACGTGGTGTGGTTGTATGCGCGGCCCAGGAAGGCAGGGGCAGGTTTATCCAAGGAGCGTGTACTCGACTGCATGAAGCGCCGCGGAGATACAGCCCTCGCTGAGAGGAGGCTGAAGAGGGAGGAAGGGCGCGGGCTGCCAGGAATGCGATGCCGTAGTCGGTAATTAGCCTTTGTTCCTCTCGTACGGACCATCCCCCCTCCTCCCCTCCCTCCAATAGCACCAATCACTGGACCCCAGCCTCCACGTCGCATGACGCCCTTTTATCTCCGACATCTCCTGGTCCTGGCCGCAACTGTTTTGACACTCGGCTGGCTCGCTGATGGATCGGCCGGGCAACCTCTGCAAGGGACCGGGTCAGGCCAGAGGTCGTGCGACCGACACATATAGGCACCGGCCGCATCCAATAGGCGGTTACTCTCAGCAAACTGCTGGGGTTTGGTAGGTTTGCTCAGACATGTGACCAGGTTTGTCTGATCACCAGGTAGTCTGAAACCTACAAGCAAGTCAGGGTTCCGTGACTTGTTGGACGCTTGAAAAATCTACATGGATTACTCTGAACTTTTTACCTGCCATGAAAACCTCGTGGCTCAAGGGCGATGGAGCGCCATAGCAGAGAATTATCACAATTTCCGACATAAATATTTTTCCCTAGCTTATTATAGAAGATCAAGGCTCGACAATCCGTAGATTACATCACTTTTGTAAACCTTCTTACTTTATTATACAGTCGCAGATAGGAAAAATGTTTCTTTCTTCTATCTGCTACTACTGCTCCAAAAATAAGACCTGTGACTATGTAATAATTATTAGAGCCACGATTTTGTCGCGAAAAGATTTTTGCAACATTTTGTTCCAGTGTCTCGCGTGCACCTCGGCAGCTCTGCTTCACGACTATTGGCAGCGGGTCTTTGCTCAGACACGTCCCTCATTTGACTGCACCGATAACAATGAGGCTAATATGACGCAATACGTCTGTGATTTGCCAATAGAACATCAAGACAAGTGTCAGTTAAAACGTCCAATGACTGACAATGAAACAGAGTTGCGGATCTGAACATAAGGCATTGAAACCAAATGGTGTAAAAATCTTTTCACCATAAAATCGTGGCTCTAGTAATAATGTAATAAGTTGTACAAAAGCATCACTTTCGGATTGTTGAACTTTGCTTTTCGACAATAAACGAGGGGAAAAGTGATGTCGAAAATTGTGACAATTCACTGCTTTGCGCACCATCCCCCTATAATATAACCGCATAATCACAGAATATTTAGGAATGCATAAGTGATATAACCGGTAGGACGGCAAACACATGTCACATACGCCAGCTAAATGTCTTGGCTGGCCAGCAACAAGGCGGAAACGCCTACCTCCAATCAGAACAAAGCAGCTGCCCTACTGGTTGGCAGCCATGTCAATAGGAAACCTGCCGTAACATGCAGGAGTCAAACAGAAACGGGCAGCTTCGGGAAGCCAATAAGCGATGCCGTTCGCCCGTATCGTATGAGCCGCCACGTCATTTCACGCGTGTATGTGTTGCAAAGACAGCGTTTTATGTAGAAACATAAGACTGCTAGGTGCAGAGTTCTACTAGATACATTCCCACCAATAGCGAGCAAGAGGCGAGGCATATAAATTCGACAACAACAAGACGTCGGTGATAGTAACACATTCATAAGTTGTGCTCCATGAGCACACCCAACAACGACAGTGTATCAGCCCCAGAGAGTTCATATACCTCTTACCCTTGCAACGCTTCTGCACGTCGTCAGTGGGTGTACGCCAATGCACGCTACTACGTTGGCAACACTGAAAGCAAGCACTGCATAAGCGCCGAAAGCAGGCACTCTCAGGATAACTGGACGAGGCACATACACAGTATCGCCACAGTATAGTTAAAAATTAAGATGTGGAACCGCCAACGGGACGGCAAACACGTCAACAAAATGGCTTCGCTGACCAACAGCATGGTGCAAACGCCTAAAGCCAATCAGCGTAAGAGGACCGTCCTGCTGGCTGGCAGCCAGGCCAATAGGAAACCTACAGCAACATGGATAAGCCAAACCAAGTGTTCGGAAAGTCAATTCCCACACTCCGACATCGCTTCTTTAGATCAACTGTAATATAACAATTATATGCTCTTATACGGAACAGTATTTTATGTCGTTTTGCTGTTTTTCTTCTAAAATGTCCTCGTGAGATACCAGGAGAATACTCGGCGAATTTTAGAAGGTAGTAGGGAAGAAGGTTTACCCACGTAAGGTACAATCTGATTAGTATGCAGGCAGACAGGACGTACGCACTCAGAACTCTGGTTCGATGGCTACCGGACATTCCGTGACTGCTAAGAAGATAGCCGAGGCTGCAGGTAGCGCGCCTTCACAGCGAGAAATACGCATGTGCCTTAGTACGGAGAATCACTTCTAGAGGACGAACTGTTGAGAAGGCGGGCTAGTAGCAATCTCCGCATTAGAAAACACCGCGCGACAGGAGACGTCGACATGCGTCGTCGAGAAAACCCACGCCCATCGCGCATGCCGTTCCGGCACGCACGCGCGTCTCCGGTCTCACGGTCGTAAAGCTCTCCTGTTCGGTTCCGGTGGTCTGGGACCAGGCCGTACAGTCGTAAAGGAGATTGGGGAAGGAGGAAGTGGAGGTGGAGCAGAGTTACTTGCGGCCATTTCCGTCAAACAAGGGAAAAGAATAAAAACTCGGGCGTGGCGTTTACCAGAGGCGCGCGAGACAGGCGATGGAACTGGTCTCGTCCGGCAGCAGCGCTGGTTGGTATAGGCAATTCACGGTAATGTAAGCACTTTTGAAGCCCGTCTTGTATAGAATTATAACTAAACGATGTTTTCATTGTGGCCTTGGATATTAAATTTTGATTTTGGTATAATCTATAAACAGGGATCCTTTATTTTTGCGAAAAGATTTTTGCACTACTTTGTTTCACTGCATTATGTTCACACAAATGCAGATCTACTTCGTAGTAATTAGCAGCATGTACTTATGTAGAGGCGTCACTTATTTGAATGTACCAATCAGAACAATGCGATAGCTACACCACGCGTCTGTGATTAGCGGGAGGAACACCAAGTCTCTGAGAGTTAAAAACACCCTATTACTGACCACGAAGCAGAAGTGAAGGTGTGCACGTAAGGTTTTGAAACAAAATGACGTAAAACTGTTTTCGCGAAAATTAGGGGGTTCCATCTATCCACAAACTTTGCAGGTGGGCAAGGCTTGGAGGCCATCTGGTCGCCGACTCACACCAAAACAGGTACTGGCAGAGTCGGGCACATTTCCTGTATTCCTGAATCTACCATGGCCTATCCACCACCCACGTTACCTACAACAATGCACGAAGTACAAACGCAGCTCAACATATAAGTTAAAACGTAACGTTACAACTAAAGCGTATCAATTAGGATACTATGCTTACATATTAAGAGCGCCGCCTACCAGGCGCTTGAAACGCGTTGTCATGTGCAGGGAAACACTTTTTTTCTACGAAAGTATTCCACATGCGCCCATTGAGCCAATGTGCGACAAGAAAACACATCAAAACACTGTTTCTGCGCCCTTCAACCATAGCTAAAAACTACCTTCTCAGGCTGCCTTTCTTCAAAACGCAATAACTAGAGACATGCAAAATTCGCGTTATTATTTGCTAACAGACTAAACTTCACTTTCCTATACAAACCCGAGCATAATCTGCTATTCAATTTGCCAAGAACTTTTATGTGTTGTCATTTACGTGTGTTACGTCTTTACTGAGATTGGCCACTCTACCGTGTGAGCATTCTCCGCGGCAAGTCTTTACAATATCGGGCACCGGGAGTCGTCGATCGAGCCTATAGTCAATTGGAGTCTAGTCAGCTGTCAGAAAATAACGCGAATTTTGCATGTCTCTAGTAATAACCGAATGTACACTAAACTCAAATACAAACGCACACTAAACTTCACTACAGACTTACCACCAACAAAATAATGCGATCACCACTTTAAGTCCTGTAGTAAAAATGTATCGGCGGGAATATTGCACGCTAGCTCGGTGCTTGATTGGTTCGTTGTGGCGATGCGACATATGGGCTGTTATAGCGCCGTCACTTCTTAGTCTTTAACGCGCAGGTAGTCGGCGAACTTAAGAAGTGGCAGAAAAATACAAACGGGCTGACCGGAAAAATAACACGGGTTTCAAAAGTGTCCTCTTTATCGCGAACCGCCTATACCGGGAGACCATGCTCTCCTTGGCCGTCGCGGTCACTGCGAGGTCCGCAGGACGAGGCTATTCGGAGTGTGAACCACGTGCTGCCAATTAGCAGGGGAAACACCGCGCACACCTGCTGCCAGCCAGTTCGCCTTCGTCCAGAATATATCTGCCACACTGCCTGCTGCACCTCGTACTGTATGCTCGGAGAGTATCGCGTCAGACAAGCAAACACGCTTACGTCATCGGTGCATACCGTCTACGAGAGAAAATATCAACACAATATACAGGATCAGACCATACAAAACTTAGGAATTCAGAAACGAAAAAGTCGGTGGGGTGGCAAAATTAGTCACACACGCCACAGCAAAATGGCATAGTTGGCCAGCAACATGGAGGGAACGCCTACCGCCAATCAGTGCAAGTAGGTTGCTCTGCCGGCCGACAGCCAGGCCAATAGGAAACTAGCTGTACCATGCAGGAGCCAAACAGAGGCGGAGCTGGTTAACAACAGCCTCGAGCAGTCATTAAGGGCGTTCACGTGGCAAAAGTGCGTAATTTTATGTTTGTACGACGTAGTGTTAGTATTTACAGACGTTACTTTTGACTACATTTTCCACTCGTGAAACTTTTTTGCTCTTACGGTCTTCCCATAACGGCACGTCTAAGTCAAAATGTCCACGTTACGAGAACATGCTAATAACAAAAACCAATTGACTTACGCGAATTACATAATTTGCACTGAAATTAGATAGTATGGGTTATGTGCTAAAATATTTAAAACCATACATCTAGTCTAAGTCCCTTCCTGTGTTTTAAAATGACCATATGTAAAGAAAATTATTGTTATTTTAGAATATTTTTTTTAAATACAAAGAAATTGCATTGCGTGATTTTAAATATTTTAGCACGTGACCCGTACTATATGATTTCAGTGTACATTATTTCATTCGCGTAAGTCAGTTGGAGGGGAAAACGAGAGATTTCTGATAAAAGCCGCCGACCAACGGCATCGTCCGGCACGATTCCCACATGCGAAAATCCGGGAACCGACTTCGCCGGAAATCGAACCAGGATAGCCTTCGTGGGAGGCGAATGCTCTGACCATTCGGCCAATGGCGCCCCGTATTACTTTGATGGTGAACTGCTTGGTATGGGACAGGTATGGACACAGGGAAGATGAATTACTGATGCGAACGTGGCCAGCGAGGGACTCGTGAGAACTTCAGACCAGAAGGAATGTCGCTTCGCAAATGAACGGTGGTTAACATTCCGGCAATGAAAAGCCCGGACCGCAAAACAACCACCCTGCAGATCCCCGCGAACACACCCTCTGTTCGCTGACGCACACCGGGTGGGCGGCCTTGGGAGAATGATCAGCCCCGTATCTCCCCATCCTTCCCTCTATCTCCCTCCCTCTCTTCCCTTCTCCTTTTTATCCTACCCGGTAAACACGTCTCTAATATCATCATTACGTCGTGCCGAGATTTTTATCCCGGACAAACACGAGTGTCCCCGGAGTGGGAATTAAACCAGCGCGCCGTGCCGCCACTCGAATTATAACATTAGAGAAATTACAGTGGCGGCGCTGCGGCCCGTCGTAAAAACAGCGAGGATGCGCGCGGCCCAGCTGGTTCGCCTCGGAGAGGGCATCTCTCTCTCTCTTTCTTGAGCTCATTACAGCCACTTTCTAGCCCCGCTCCCTCTCTCTCTCTCTCTCTGCCTACGAGCGCAGTGAGTCTTGCGGTCTGCAGTAACCTGCCGAGTGTACAAACATGGCAATACATACGTGACACTTTAAGTTGGCAGTAAGTACTGATAACTTGGCACTTCTGTGTTAGTTGACGGATAATATCACACAATAATGTTGTCCTACTACCGAAACACACGTTCGTATTATCTGTTAGGTGCTACTCTGATTCCACAGAGTGAAAAAAAAATTTCTAAAAATATGGGCGTATGTTGAAAAATATATAAACATAAAGCAGTGCCGATAAGCACTGTCGAATATATCGAGTTTGCCTTTCTCGAACGCCTCTCAGAAAACACATTGACGGTTGTATTAAGTAACCTGCTGGGATTAGGTAAGATTACTCAGTCACTTTACCTGTTCTGCTTAATCGCCTGGTTATGTATAAAACCTGCAAGCGTTTGAAAACCCTACCCGAGTAACTGTTTTATAAGCCTCAATCTGAAATTTTACCCTGCACAGGTTACCTCGTGACTTAATATAACAGTATTATGTGCAGCACTACATGTGAGTACGCGGTTATAGCAAACTTAACACGTACTTTGCTTTAAGAGTGCGTAGTAGATAATAAACGATGAAAACATAAATTGTGAAAATCGTTCGGCCGGAAACCTTGCACGCTAGTTCAGAGCTTGGATCGTTGAGGCGACGCGGCAAATCATGCGCTTTAAGGTCGCCCTTACGTCTCCGTCGTTTCTGAACCTGTAAAGTGCAGGTAGGCGGCACCCTTAATATGGCCGCCTCGGAGGACGTACTTAGCGTATTATAGGCTTAGAAGTGCGATGAGCTATGGACGACACAACACACGCATCACGCCTCACCGCGATCATTAGGAGCCAGTCACTGAACTGGAGTGCGGTATTCTCGTCTAACTCGCCTCTATGAGACATCCAGCTTTGAACCTAACATTTTATGATGTGGTACTAAAGATTCAAGTGTATTTCACCCATCTATCTATACCTATTAAAATATTATGCGCCAAGATTTGCATACCTAAACCGGACCGCAAAAAGACCCATTTTCGGCTCCGACTTTAACTGTGTATACACAACACGTGTAACGTTCTTTGGATACTATTCCTTATCATTCAGTCAACACTGTTAAGAGCGTTGTGCAGTTTCGAATAATGTTGTAATGTTGGAAGCTCTGCACGTTGCTCCGTGGCGAAAAAAAGTACGAAACTAGTAAACGCTCCAATAATAATATCGCCTTTATACACCGAGTACTCGACTATCGTGCAGTGTATTCGTAGTATGATTATTTCTATGCAACTTCAAACGAGGACCACGTAATTTTATTTGTGGGAAGTATGGTGTTACGTATGCTTCTTACGTTTCTGTTTTACAAATCAGGTTGGTAATTTTCTAGATACAGCAGTCTGGAAAAGTAGTTTTAAGTAATTTTGAGGCATCGTAATTACAATTTATTTCAATAAACACGTCATATTCAAACAAAACACATAGATTTTTTTCGCAGTGTGTTATATTTCAGTATGTGAAGGTATTGGGGACAAGTAAGAAAACACGTGACATGCTACAACAACGCTGCTTACCCAGGTGAGAACTTCTCCCCTGCCAACAACAAGGGTAGGGAATTATGTTCCATTATCAGGGACCCCAATTTTTTGGTGAAAAGATTTCTGCAGCAGTTTGTTTCAGTGCCTCATGTGCACAGCGGCAGCTGTGCTTCATTGTTATTGGCAGCGTGTCTTTGTGGAAATACGTTTCTCATTTGACTGCACCAATCAGAATAAGATTACTGCGAACAACACACGTCCATGATTTGCAGTAAAGCGTTAAGACACGAAACAGTCAAAAACAGCCAATCACTGGCCATGAAGCAGAGCTACAGCTGTGCGCATGATGCACTGAAACAAACTGCTGCAGAAATATTTTCACCAAAAATTGGGGTCCCTATTCATTATGTTGAGACTTGTTGTTCTTTTTGGTGAGGCCCACACACACACAGTCAAATATAAATAAATATATATTTTTTTTTCAGTGAGTTCTTTCAATACCCTGAAAACTTTAAAAAAATAAGCATTTTCATATTTAATAAAAATTTAAAACGCATACTCATTTTTTTTTTCCGCATTTTAATTTTTGTAGAAATTTATCATCTAAATGCAGAAAAGGGTTTCTGCCCGTAAGTGATATAGTGAAACATGACTGATCTCCGACGTATATAATTAACATGTTGAATTCCGATCCTTAATCTTGCTAGGGCTCCGTGGTAGGCAGTGACCTTAAGAATATCAATAACTACGTCGCCAAAATGCGCAAAGCTCTCTAGTTGTTTGTAGTCGTCCTGTCAGCGACACGTCTAAGCGTGACTACATATCTTCTCGTAGCGACTATATATTTCGTGGCCTGCTTATAAAAACATTTATTATTTATTGTCTTTATTTAATGGCGAAGTTAAGGCATGTAGGCTTCTCTTAAACTTAACCGTTTTCATACATGCATTAACACAACATGTAGGCTACGTACAACATGTGAAACTAAAAAAAATAAATACTGATAATAAACGCGGCAAGAACAACATTAATACTGTAAAACGCTTAGACAGTTAGTAAAATAATTATGCAACTAATGGACTTATGCAATTAAAAAATAAATAAAACCAACGAAAAATTAGAACAAATATTCAAAAATAGCTTACAACTTGTTTAGTGTTACAAAACTAACACTAGGTGTTTACTTCGAGGCAACTCTGACGATTCCTAAGCCAAAACTTGTTTTTTCTTAACATACCTACTTATGACATTCTTACGCAAAAAATAAAGTATTATAATATTCTTGGCCTTTTACTGAGGACTTGAAACCATATTTATAAGTATGAACAGTTTGTCAAATGATTTTCGGGCATCCAGTAACGAGTCCATTTTAACTTGCATTGAAGAAACAATCAGGCTGTAAACTGCATCACTCTCACTACAGCTACAGCCTACCATTACTTACTTCAGTTAACAAAACTGTAATTTTCCTTGCGTTTAAAAGTGAAAACACCGACGTGTACGTTTGTTTTGAGAATGAATTTATTCAAATTCCCAAACACTTCGTTTGAGCATAACCATATTAAAAACGAGTTTGTGACGTCATGGTAATAGTTTGAACATAAGGAAAAAGACGTTGCATCTCTTTCACTTGCACCGTACATAAAAAATAAAAAGGCGGAAAAAAATTGCTGTTTTTTTTATTTGTGAGCAGTGCATATGCTACTTCACTGTTACCGGTTCGTTGCAAAAACTAATATATGGTACAGTTTCAACCAAGCACTTAAATTACGTACAGCAGAGCAGTGAATTGCAGCAAAATACATACTACATTTTCCGTTACTGCGCCGACGTCAGCATGTCCGGCAAGATGACAAACAACGCATGCTTATCCAATAAGAACGACGTTAGAGTAAATATGTAGATATTGTATGTGGATTCGCAAACATTCTATACGGGCGAGTAATATACATATTTTCGTCACTTCACATTTGTAACAAAACTGTCACCTCTGGTTAATGCGGTTCACTTATCTGAATTTACTATTTATTCTTACGCTCCTTTCTTCACTTTTGACCATTAATTTTACCAAGAAAAAAAATCTTAAAGTTCCGTGCATCGATTGAAAGGATGTGGTGCCTATTTTTGCTGTAGGAGAAGGAAAATTTTACCAATTCGTTTAAGATGGTATATGTCAAAATTATGCATTTTGTAGTAGTATATACAAGCTATCCTAAGTTACCGTTCTAAATCTAACAGATAGTCTCCCAAATATTACGAGTTACACATGCAAACACCATAACCAAACACGCCCAGGGTCAAACCTGTGGCATATGAAGAAAAACACGACGTAAAAACTTTCAACTATGCCATCATTCTACATCATTTATAAGTCCTGCACCACAATGTTTGGTTTATGTAATACATGGAACTAAAAATAGTGTCCATAGGTAATAATTGGCCCTAATTAATTCTGGCGGGGAAATTATTAAGGGCATGAGTCATAGTTTCGCAGACGAGAGCCGATATCATAAAATTACTCTGTAACTTAGTTGCAAATAGTTTTAGTATGTAATGTAATTTATCGAGACACAAATGGTATAAAGAGCAGGTAAAAGGGAATTTCGTTAATTAACTAATAGCTACAATCATACCGTATTTTGTCTAAAAAAAATCAAGAGTACGAAGTTAAAACCGGCTCTACCAAAGTTACGGAGCGATTTTAAGTCACAGATAATACGACTGTTACAGGATACGGTGCAGAACAGCAAGACTGTCAATTTTTATTTTTCTAAGGTAATAATTTTGGTCTAATAAATGTGTTTTGGTCTCTTTTATACAGTTTCATTGAAGGAATTTGGATAAAAAAACTGTTAGTATTATTTTTAAAATTGTTTTTTAGAGAGTGATAATAATTTTCCAACTTTGGATCGACGGAATTAGCATTTGTAAAGGTAATCGAACGGAAAAATTAAACTGAAATAACACTTGAGACAACTACTTACTAGGAAATATGTTGACTGAATACTACCACACAAAATTATTGTTTGTTTGTTTACAAACTCCAACAGTTTCGCGCGACTATCCGATTATTTTCGCGTATCTCGTTTCTGATTGGCGCAAATTACACGTGACGTCACATTCAGATGGTGCAGACCATACTGCCCGACCTCCAAAGACGAAAGTTGCCCAACTCTGGTCAGCCGCATCAGCCGTCTGCACCATCTGCACGTGACGTCACATGTCATGTGGGCCAATCAAATACTCTATCGCCATCTGCACCATCGGCTCGGACAGATCAGACAGATACGCCTGCACAATTGTGCCTGGGCCTTGAATCTTTAGAGACTCGCGTGGGAATTCGTGCGCAGCTTCCGGCAGGTGCACAGGCCCCTGGGGGGGTGGGGGGGGGGGTCATGCGTCATCCGGCGGACTTTCGAACTGTGCCAGGCACGAGGCATTTGCGCGGAGATGTGGAAGAGTCGATGGACAAGAGGCGAGCTGCACGGCTATTAAGCAATCAGCGCGTAGTGACCACATGACGACGGGAGGAGGGGGTCACCCATTCAGTCGCGACCATCAAACAAGTGACTCGGGCGGTGTCGCGAGCACATCAGAGATCAGGCCACCCGCCCGAGGACTCAAGTGAGGCAGGAAGTCTTTACAACATGTCCCTAACCCCTCTCATCTCTTCGAGTCCGGCCTCTTCTGTGACTTCCGGTACCGCGGCATTCGCTCATTTGCAAGCATCCTCCCCCTTCCCGCTTTTGAAACCAATAAACATGGAGAGCATTTTTCCCCCACTATCATGTCCACTTTATTCGTGTACAGAATTTGTATAGGCTGTTCGCATTAAACTGAACACTCCCCAACATTTATAAAGACAAACGAGAGTTAAAACATCCAATTACTGACCATGAAGCAGAGTTGCAGACATTGAAACCAATTGATACAAAAATATTTTCGTCATAAAATAGTAGCCCTATCAATGACTATACAGAACTCTCAGTTGCATGTTGTAATGATATGCCCAAGCAGGCCGGACAGCGTGAGGTTCGAGCTGCAATTAGGCCAGCGTTGGGAAATCACGGAAGACAGCAACTTACCTCAACCCCCCTCGTGGTGGCGCAATAATGAGGACAAGCACGCCGATATATGGCGCTGTTACCAAGTAAACGAGGTCTGTCGTCTGTCTGTCGTCCGCTAGCACTCATCCGATCAACAGCTGTCCCGTTCTCCGGGGCTCGTGGGTCGAGTCCCGTCGGGTGCGTGCTCGTCCGTCGATGCCGTCTCCTCATCAATCCAGCTATCGGTAAGGTCGTCAGATCTAATTATGTGGCAGCAACCCTCAACTTAAGGCGGTTCCCTATATAGACTGCGTGTGTGTGTGTGTAGCACAAAATCGATAAAGCGCAAGGTCGCCGTCGGCCGGCGTGTGTAACGTAGTTTCGCCTCTACGTGCAAGCTACTCAACTGGCGTGCAGAGCTTTACAAGTATTCATTTTTCTATGGGACTTTAAGCGGTGACCATATACTTTTATTTGTGGGATGTGTAGTTTAAAGTCCAACGCGTGCATCTATATGTGCGTTTTTCGATTCTAGTAGATATATTCCCAGATACGGCAGTCTGGAAAAGCCGTTTTTAGCCATTTTGGGAGGCCCGAAAATCACATTCAAAACACGCGTACGGAACTTTTAAACTTATAGCATCATACATTGAAGTGTGTGTTCTTTTCGTAGACTAACCATTACGATTCGCGTTCAGTAGTTTCGACAAAAAATGAATACTCGCAACTCACTGCAACGCATTTCAAGCGCAGGTAGGGAACCCCCTTAATGTCATATTTTCATAATCAGTAATAGTGCGCTCCCCTCCTAAATTTATATTGTAACGTATTTTGTATTCGGTGTACCTGCCACTCTAGTAGAGTAAGTGCTCGTTTAAACATAACTGTCTTAGTCATTTAACCCTAAATGATATCTAAATAAACCCACAGTGCAGCTACCATCTGAGTGAAACCCCTCAAATAATAATAACAACTTGTAACAGCAACCATATAAATAAACTCACAATAATATTTGTTTTGTTACAATGTGGAACCATCTGACTAGTAGAAGCAGGTACACTCCACAGCCAGTAGCGTGTAACTGCGAGGATCTAATTCTCTAACAATACACCTAAGTTCCATCAACACAACTGCCACGTGGTCAGAGTATACAGTCGGGTCTTATATCGCTTGTCTTTGAACACTATCACGCTTCGGCACCGATTACGAATATGTGGGCGCACTGGAAGACCGCAAAATTATTATAAGTCAACATAATCTCCAGTGAGCTGTAGTATCGTTCTGACTGGATGCAGAGTATGCATCCGTTGACTGAAGCATACTCTGCTTGTTTACGTATTCCTATTCTCTGTAGTTTTCTTTGAGTCATATGAATCACAATGGAGTATGTCCTATAAACCACGTTCAGTTATTGCACAACTCTTTTAAAGATCATGTGGTATCGGTACTATCATACTGGATGATGCAATTTGTGGAATGTAACAGTTTTGCGACAAACCGCGCAAGTTTTATTTTAAAACTGTAGATACAATTCTAATTAGGTCCGTTGAAGAGAGAAACACTTCTTCAGATAAACGATAGCCAAAATAGATACAAAATGTTCAGTGTAATACAAAGCACGTTGAAGTCTAGCAAACAGTCAATTTTTCCAGCGATTTTTCAGTGTTTTGTGACCATTTTCCAGTGTCTCTATACGAATATCTGCTCTTGGATGGGAGACAGTAAGGCGAGATAATTATTAGACGACAGGAATCGGAAAAGAAATCTGCAGCCATTCTCTAAAGGCAGGAACTATCTCAGTATATTCGACAAGAGTGACTTCGGAAAACCACGGATATCTAGAATCTTGATGACCGGGAATCAATTCGGAATCCTCCCGAATACTGATTCAGTGCTTTACCACTGATCCACTTGTCTCGGTATTGACATTTCGCGGTCAACTGAGCAGTCAATGTAGCCTACCCATATTTTTAAGGGATACATTAAATTTTATTGTAGCACTGAACCATAACTTCTGGAGTGTGCTTATTATTTGCAGTCGTTGTGTTTATAAAAACTGTGCTTAAAAATTTTTCATTTGCCAATATTGGATTCAGTACCTTATTTAATTTCCGCATTTGGGATTTTTAGGCAGTTACGATAACTCACAAGGTTAGACGGGATAGGACAAAATTCCAGCTTGAGGCATTCGAACAGTAACCCGAGTAAAGTTTTCAACCACTCAGCAAGTGTCTTCTCGATCAACTGGTTACCCTGCTAGAGAGCAGGATAAAAAGCTGTTAAGAGTACGAAATTAGTCAATTGGCAAGAAAATAGTGTAAACAGTTAACATAACCAAAACTACAAAGAAGTGAAACTGAACGTACAGTTTTCTAAACATCGAAAGCAGAAGCACGAAACGAATATTACATGTAATATAAATGAAACTATATGTAATAATGTGCTGGGGATGTCGTATTTAATAAGCTGTTTAACAAATATGTGTGATTTTATGTTATTTTAATTATGTTTGCAATGAGGTTGTAGCCTACTATAAACTCACGTGTTTTGCTGGATGAATGTAGTTGAAGAGAGCTTCATCGCCATCGTTGTGTTGTCTTGTCTACAACCATCTCTGTTGCTGTGTTTATTTGTTTTGTTTGTCATTGTCGCCATTATATGCACTTTTTTGTCCTTGTCTGGTATAGGTTTTTTTTGTTCCGTTATGTATTATTTTCCTACTTCAGAATTAATTGAATGTTTTTGACTGAGTCTTACTGGCTTCCATCTTGTGTTTCTTATGTTTTTTTTTTAATTTGCTCGTGATTAGTTATGTTATACAACCGCGTGATTTCTGCGACTCAGCACTCCCCCGCCCGCCATCTTAAAACTCTGAATCGTTTGCAGGCGTTTATATAACATAACCTAGTGATCAACAAGGTCACGCCGCGTGATCGAGCAACTTTACCCTGTTCCATCTGGTTAGTTATCATAAACTCCTCTACCTCTAGTCCAGGCAGACGACTAGACTCCGCAGGGGACGCAGGAGGATGCTGCGGCCTCGCTCCATGTGGGACGACGCGCCAGGTGCGACACGAAGGTCGACGGGCCATCCTCTCTCCCTCGACACTCGCCTATGTGTGGTAGGGGGAGGGTGAGCTTGTCGTCACACAGCCCGACGGAAAACCAGTCGTGCACGCCGCGCGGACTTTTAATCATGCGCCAGGGCAGGGCCTGGCACGGCGACTCCGCGACCTGGGAGCCACCAGGAAGTGCGGACTATGCAAATCACGTCTACACATCCATCCATGTGTCCTTTCCCTCGCCCTGAGGGCAAGCTGTACGCGACCTCAGCGTGTCACTATACGATCGAGTAAAAAATAGCGTTACTTTCTAACAGCACACTGGGCTCAAGCTGCTGTACGTTTGTATGACGGCTGTCGTTGGCCAAACATTTCGTGGCCAGCCCTGGAGACAGTGGTTGCTCGAGGGTTGTTGGCAGGTAGGGCGCAAGTTGCTGAGAACAGTACACTCCTGTGAACGCACCGCCGTATACCAATGACCATGAAATATCTACTGGCTACTTATTGTGTTGTGAGCAGTCAGTAATAAGCGGCTTCTACATACCAGTGTGTCAGTGGCTGTAGCGTCAACTAATGCACAACACTTTACAGTTCTCTGCAACTTTTGCTCTCCCTGGCAACAACCATAGAGCCGCCCCTGCCTGAAGAACATTACTGTTCAATACTGTCAACTGAAGAGTTAGCAATATGCTGCAGTTTTGAAACCCCTCTATACGGCTAATTTAGTTTCTTTTAAGACTGTTGTGCCTGGGAAAATGCTAGTCTGATTCGTGAAGAAGTACAGAAGGTTTCACTTGAATTCAACCCCTGCTTTTCATAGCGGTATTGCACTTTTCGATTGTACCATTATCGCCTATATCGCTCAATTGTTATTGCCTCCAGTGGATAAAAAACAACAAGCGAGGACTTTTCTTAACATATAGTCGACAGTGAGGTCATTACAGGCGGAACAAATGTATCAGGATATCATGAAGAGGAAAGGATACCTTCTGTCTTCATTAAGAAACCAAAGCAACGTTACTTTGATTTAGGTAACCATGATTAAAAACCGAATAATGATGGTCAAGCTGGAGTAGAAAACAGCTCCTCTCAACACAAGTCCAGTGTTATTAGCACTACGCCATCTCACTATGTGCTACGTCATACGACTGTGACTTCCAACTTTCCTGCGAATGGTTTAAATGAAAGCTACGAGCTTCAAAAAGTTGTTTAGGTAATACTTTATCGGCATCAGTTAGGTTTTATGCTGCTAATATTGTCACAAGTAGGCCTATACCTGCAGTAAAATCCGACAAGGGCTAAATAAACTGACGTCGTCGTAGAGCGTATTCCACTATCCGTTGTCGAATTCTCTCGATGAACACTGGCCGAGTTCCGTGTATTATAGTTGCCGGAACTTGCGGCGAAAGCGTTCAGATATTCGTATTCAATTTACATATCGCACTCGCCGAGTGCACAGAGAGCCATTTTTCCCGCTCCGTCTCCTTAGACAGTTCTGTGTTTCATTGCAAATATGGCGGCGAGCACTGGTTCTGTAAACAAGGATAAAATGTTTGCTGGGGTGGAAATTCAGTAATCAGCTGTCTGTTTGGCACTTGAATAATACATAACTGATAAGATGAAAATATTGCTGTTTTAGTAATATATCACTGTTTGACGATAAACCAGACATAGGCCTAAGGTTAACCTAGCCTAGTGGTTTGAGTACATATTTACTAACTGAACAACAAAAGGAATTTCTTAGATTTGAATTTTCACCTATTATGAACATCTGGGTCCTAAAATTATTCGTTGTCACCACAGTTTTGCACTGTAAATGTGACGTATTCCAGTTGTTAAGAGTGTAGATAATATTGTATCAACTTTCTGTCCTGGGCACAGCCATATTCGATTGGGATGAATAGCTTACATAATTAGCCTAAATGAATAAATTAAATTAAATTTCTTTATTTATTACTAGGCTTATAAAACATTCTAAGTTAAAAGTTGCTTGACCTGGCGCGTGAGACGTGCTGTAGCGTGGTACAGAAAGTATTTTCCCTTGTATGACTATTAAAAATGTCTACAATGTATTTATATACGAAAAGAAAACACACTTCAAACTGTTTCCCTATGATTATGAAAATGCCGTCCGCTAGTTAAAAACATTATTTCCAAGCTGCTCAAAAGTGCAAAAGTTTCTGTAGCTGAGAAAATACTAACCGTAAACGGAAAACTAAATCACAGAAACCTGCATTTTACTTTATCTCACACTTTCCGCAAATAAAATAATAGGGTCATCGCTTAAAATCCCATTGAAAAAAAAACGGTTTATACGAAAACACTGCGATCTAGTTTAGTACTCAGCACCTAGAGGCGATGAGGTGTTTGATTGACGGACGTGTTATATTCGACTAATAGCCATCCCCGTTTCCGTGCCTAGAACGTAAATAAAGGTAACGTTCACTAACTCGTAAGCATATAACACTTGCGATCCACATTTTTCACCGAGAATGCTGTCTCGTTACAATATGCACTCGTCGCGAGCAGTTACGTGCCGTACTCCCTCTGGCAGATTTTAGACTGCCCAGAGCAGTAAGTTGGAATACGCCATTAGTGCATCATGATTGTCCGAACAATGCATGATATTTTTTTTTTTATTGTGCCGTCCACCAGGGCCCGTGTTCCTTCTTGTAGCAGTATCAGAGCGACTGACAGCATAGTTCCCTCCCAGACAGCGTGGAACAAAACGTGCAAGCCGCTCACCGACGGCGGATTCTTTTCTTATGGTCGGAACGGGCTGGGTCAGACGGAGGTCCGGAGCCCACCCTGGAAGACAAGCACACAGGGGGGACGTCGCCGGCGAGGTGCCGCACAAGTAAGTCGGGCAGGTGAACGCGACAGGGCAGGGGGAGAGGGAGGAGGCAGTGGGTAGTTTATTGGGCTGGGCGGGCAGTAAGAAAAGCATCTCACGATCTGTCGCCGCGACTATTACAAGGCCGACCACGTCACCGGTGATCGAGGAGCGGCGCGCTGGCACGACCGTGTGCCCGGCATGCCGGCCACGGGGAAGACGTCCGCGTCGTATACCGACCGCCTCGGGAACGTGCACGATATCACCCCGGGGCCACCACAGGGAGGGGGAGGGTTTACGACAAACGTAAGCCACGCTGCGCTCCAGATCGACGCAACATTATTAGGCTGTAGGGGCCGTCGCAACCGCCACGTCGGCCATATTTGAGCGCGACGTTGAAGGCTCGCTCGGCTTTCGTCGCTATCAGGGGCGAGCCGGGGTGATGGTGGGGGAGGGAGAAGATATAGGGGTTATAACCCACCTTGCCCTTCTCAACGAAAATTATTTTAAAAATTAAAAATATTCTTGCCAGAAGAATATCCAATGTTTCGTTACGAAAACTGCTAAAATATCACTATTTTGCACCTTGAAATCCAAGTTTTCCTAGGGCAGAACCCCCGGATCCTTCGCTTTAAAGAGGTGGTCGGTGTTCATTATATTATTCTCAGGTTAATCCCCCCTCATCAATACACTAACCTTTTATTTATTCATTCGCGTTTATTACATTATAATAATAGAACTGTTGGATCTGCAACAAAACATCAAATTGCATTTTCCTTGCGCTACAGTGCAGACATTCCAATCAAGTTGTGAACGTGTCATTTCGCCGCAATTACGCTGGAGTCACAATAGCACGACAGATGTGACGCGAAGTGCGAGTCGCTGACCGATCAAATGCCCTCTGGTGTGTAAATTTAGCACTAATTTATCTTACCCCAATGTTTACTCTTGTCCCTAGCTCAGTCGTAGGGACACACATTGTCATTATTCTGTATGATCAATTTTAAAATTATAAAAAGCAGAAGGAAAAATGCTACAAACTGTGCGTAAAGTTTCTTCATATGATACACAAAAATGACATGGTTTTCATTTTAAAATATTACTCTCTCACTTCGTACATTATTTAGTTCTCCTGCTACGTTCGTGTACACGTAACACATACTGCAAGAGTGTTTCAGAAAACTTTACAACAGCTCGGTCGAATTAATTACGCGTGTGCTGTACCTAGAAACCTCTGACTTTCGCGAAAATATTTCTGGAACAGCTTGTTTCAATGCCTTACGCACACACCTGCAGTCCTGCTTCACTGTTATTGGAAGAGTATCTTTGGTGAAGGACGTTTCTCATATGACTTTACAAATCAGCACGAGGTTAATGCGAAAAAAAAAACCACGTCTGTGATTTGAATAGAAAAGTCAAGACACGTGAGAGTTAAAAACATCCAATGACAGACCAGGAATCAAAGTTACAGATGTGCAATAAGGCACTGAAAACAACACGTGCAGAAATCTTTCACAAAAAGTGCAGTCGCATTCTATATCGAAAGTGCGGAAATTTCATCCTCAAACTCATGGTCAACTTTCTACGAACCTATTGTATTTGAAATGCTATTTTACACTTGCTTACATGCGGAAAGGAATTTTATACCATTCTGAACGAGATCAAAATTGTTAGGTACGACTAGAGAGCAACGCGTTGTGATAATACGTTTAGAATAATTTGCTTTGAACGACGAGCGCCTACATCTATGCAAACCTTGGTACATGCATGATTGCACCTGTCTGTCCCCCAGGCGTTGATTTTCACTAGTTCAAACTGGCTCAAGCCATCCTGATTTCGGTTTTCCGTGGTTTACAGAAACCTTTCCAGAAGAATGCTGGGATGATTCCTTAACAAAGGCCATGGATGATTCGTATCTCAGTTCACGTTTTTTTTTTTTTTTTTTCGGTAAATTTGTAACCGTCTGATGACGTCGCTGCCGACCAGACTAGTGTATTATCATCGGTCTATGGAGGCTACGTTTCCGAACAAACTATATGATACATATTTTAACTACACGCATTTTTTTCAAGTAAAAGAAATTTTTTATTTTTTTCCTAACCTACCCTAATCTACTGTGTAATGGTGGAGGTCCGAGGGAGGAACGGGACCTAAGTGCGCCTCAGGGCTGAGCCCCATACGCATACAAGGGAGGGATTTCATGCAGAGGAGGCATGCATCGCGGCAGAGAGGGATTAGACAGTCATGACTACCTCCCTAAGTGTACCTATAGCTAAGCCATAATCTAAGAAGAGAGAGGGAAAACTGGCATAGTACCGTAAAAACCCTCTCGGCAAAATAGCAGTTACATGCATTAAAAATAAAAATGGCACTGGAAAAGAAGGAAAGTCCAGGTTATTAGTAGAGTCGTGAAGTAAGAATGGGGAGGAGGGAGGGGGAGGCGCAAACGGTAATTAATTTCTTTACTTTCCTTTGATTTTAGGGAGGGCGCTGGTTTTAACCAGGGCACTGTGGGTAAGCACAATGCCCTGAGTAGGAGAAATCAGAAATTCCCTGCGATTTAAAACGAGGCTCATTCGCTACCGCGACGGATTGTTGGGAAATTGGAATATAGCCAATAGCACTCTTCCCTCCCACCCCTCCAACCTAACAATCCACGTACTAGCCTTTATTCTCTCTCACTCTCACACACACAATCTTCCATTCTCGTGGTGGTAGTCAGGCGAACAGAGCGATTCTTCTTCGTGCTAGCTTGCGGACGTAATATGTCGCCTGCTTTTCCTCCCCCTCCCTTCCTCGCTTCTCTATTCCATTCGTCCTAGGTCTGTTTAAAAAGTTAGGGATCCGTTGGCAGCAACAATGGTGGCGGCGTCGCGCATGCGCGTCATGCGCGGTGGCGGTGCTGTGTTGCGCATGCGTTATGAGCCGAGCCCGCCTCTCCCCCTGGTCATGTGTTGCTGCGGTGCGGGGCATGCGCGGTACACAGTTGCAGGCCGGGGCTGTTCCCACGCTAGCCAGCCCAGCCAGCCTCTCAGTCGCCTCGAACCTGTTTGCCGCGCGCGACAGGTGTGCGCGGAGAGCTGCTGCAGCGGCGGTCATAAGACACATTTCGCGCGGCGGAGACCTTCCTGGTCGGCAGCTCGCCGCACACACACCTGGTCAAGGGCGAGTCAACGGTCAGACAAGTGACTGCCGCGGGCCGTCGTACCCGCGTCCCGCACGGCCGCATCACAGCTGTGTTTGAGTTCCTTGACGAGGGGAGGTCGAGTGTTTGCCGCGTCGCGTGATTCAAGACCGGCGACAAGATTCGCCAGGTCACTGGCCTTGTGGACCAATGCAATCTTTTTGAGACGCTAACTTTACTCTCGGTAGGAGAACTGCGTTTGTTCCGGTCTCGTGCGTTTATTTTTAAAATTTTGTATTTTTCCGAAATAGTATACATAGAGATGATGGTTAAATACGATGGTTTATCGCGGGAAAACTTGACAGTTTGCCGGAATTAAACACACCTTCAGCTTATTATTAGGGCCACTAAGTTATCGCGAAAAGATTTCTGCATCACTTTGTCTCAGTGCCTGCGTGCACACCTGCAGCACTAGTTGATGGTTATTGGCTGCGTATTCTTAGCATAGTAAAATGCAATACGGCTCTGCATAATCAGAAGAACATTTACTGCGACACCAGACGACTGTGACTTGCGGAACCCCCCCCCCCCCCCC
>PNEQ01053931.1:0-24521 GCA_003012365.1 Medauroidea extradentata | reverse complement strand
ATCACCCAGTCATATATGTTGCAAGAAACTACAGCGTTCTCAAGGGTATGTCGACACAAAACATTTTCGCGATAAGTATTAGTTGCGTAGACGATACTTGTGAGTACAGTTTTCTCTTACAAAACAATTCTAGCTCTCATAGTTTTTTTCACAAATGTGTGTCAAAGTCAAAATATGTATGTTACACTGCCATGCAAATATTGAAAACCAGTTTACTTAAGTGAACAAAATAATTTACAGTGACATAACATGGTATTAGCTACGTAACCAAATATTAGAAAAAACTCAAAGTGCACAACTTTTGTATTTTAAAAAATTGTTGAATTTGCAACTTTTTCCCAGTACTTTTGCGATTAAAATTTTTTTTCAACATATTACGTTGTGGATACATAAAAGTTAGGTAGCCAATGACAGGTTATTTCACTGTGAATTATTTCATTCCAGTAAGTCAACTGATTTTTTACAATCTGCATGACAGCGTAACATGCAACTTTGACGGACCATTATGAAAGACCTGTGCTAGCTAAATTTGTTTCGTAACAGGGAACTGTACTCATAAGGACCGCCTACAAAATTATATTATGAAAAACATAAAATATTCATTTTATAACATTTCAAAACCTTCAAGGTGGGTTATTACAATTTCATGACAGCCCGGCAACACATCCCCAACACCGACGAAAATTTCCCACCATATTCTCTTTACAGACACATTTATAACAC
This sequence comes from Medauroidea extradentata, assembly GCA_003012365.1. Classification (NCBI taxonomy): domain Eukaryota; kingdom Metazoa; phylum Arthropoda; class Insecta; order Phasmatodea; family Phasmatidae; genus Medauroidea; species Medauroidea extradentata. The sequence goes on along the minus strand of PNEQ01053931.1, from coordinate 23,798 downwards.
CTTTCCTACTTACTTTTATATAAGCTTTAACCCCCCCCCCCCCCACAAAATTAACACTCCATCTTGACTCATAAACTGCACAGCAGTAAGCTTAATTACTTCCTGCAGAAATCACCTATGGTAGAGAAAAATACTACGTTTTCCATCGAAAAAGCCGTAATTATAAATGTAAACAGAACTGTTGATAAGTGTTGTGACGCATAAGAGAGATAGCGGTATCTCAGAATAAATAGACCTTAAGTAACAGAACAGACATTGAGTGTTTTTTTTATCGAAATCGTTTTGCTCTATGGGTTTTCATGATATCGGAGTTGGTGGATGCTTATTTATGCGGATATTTTGGTTGGTCTATTTTCATAACTTGCGAGGAAACCAGACATGTAAGTAAATATACATTTGCAACACCAACTATGTAATTGATAGAGATGGTGAAATTTCGCGAATTCAGTGACCTGCATGTTGGAATCAAATATCCTATGCATACTCAAATCCCGACCATTTGTCCACTAGCTGCTTCTCAGTGGCACAGCAGACAATAAACGAATAGGCATGGTTTGAGTATGCTTAGGATATTTGATCCTAACATGCAGGTCATAGAATTCGCGAAACTCCACCATCTCTAGTACGATAAAAACAAGTAACAGTATGTCTATAAATATAAGTGGATACATGAAAAATGTCTAAAATTAATCATGGCGTTGTTTCATGCACCCCGAGAGCCGGTACGATAACGACAATGAGAAAAACTTATCAACGTCATTTGTGATCAGTGGCGAAACATGGAGTGTTCCGAAGGAAGCGGTGCTTAGAAATGTCTGTACACAGCTCTCAGTTGTCTGTAGAATCACTAGACGTGTAGGAATAGGTACACTCTTCAGCCAGCAAAACGAGGGATAAAAATAACTAACTATCTTGTAACACAGACGTACCCAACTTTCTTAACGTAGTCAGCACTTGCAACTCTAAGGTAGAGTTGAAGAAGAACGCTATAAAAACTTGCTCTGACTAATGCACTACACTCTTCTTTTTTAATATTACGATGTAGCTGTAAAAGCACTGAGTTTTTTATTTTTAATGTAAACAATAAAATAAAATTATAAGTTTAATTCTAAACACTCCATTACAGTAAAAATATTATGTTATTACCTACTAGTTGATGTGGAATAAGAGGTTGGGTACGCCTGTTGTAACAGAACGTGTGAATCAGGGAAATACTCGTTACCGCTTCTCTTGACACGTGACCAAGCCTCGCCACTGCTCGTGATAGCAACTGTGTAGGTACTCACCGTCCAGCGGAAGGTGAAGGGCAGCACCATCTTGGCGTCGCTGCTGTCCGGGTTGGGGATGCTGAAGGAGGTGGCTCCCAGCACGGGGCTGGACGTGTTGCCGAAGGAACAGGGCCCGGCCGACGTGACGTTGTTCTGGTACTCCTTGAGGCAGACGCGGAAGAAAGTGTTGCAGGAGCGAGGGCACGGCAGAGAGGCGTCGGCGCGCGCCAAGGCGCCGCAGCACTCGCCCGTCGCCAGCTCGCCGCGGTAGTTGGCGATCTCCAGGATCTGCAGCTCGAAGTAGCCGGACGCCTGCGCCGCCTGCAGACAATATACAAACCTTGTCAACACCCAACTTTACGACTTTATGCTGTGTAGCATGAGCTACCAACAAATACCATACCTAGAGACACTGTTTTTTGCCGAAAAGAATTTGACAGGAACCTCCTTCAGTGTCTTGTGTACACATCTGCAGCTATTCTTCGTGGTTATTAGATAGCATGAAATTGTGCCCGGACGTCGCTCATTTGGCTGTGGCATTCAGAACAATTCACTAAGACGTCACATGTCTGTGATTAGGGTGGAGAAACCCTAGAAACTGAGTTAAACACACCCAATCATTGACCACGAAGTATAGCTACAGGTGTGCACGTAAGGCAATGAAACAATTGGTGCATAATTCTTTTCACAAAAAACCAGTGGCTCTATAACCATACACAATACGACCCCTGATTTCCGCCTTATGTGCACATCTGCAGTTCTGCTTCATTGTTATTGGTAGAGTGTCTTTGCGGAAAGAAGTTGCTCGTTTGACAGTACCAATCAGAGTAAAATTTACTGGAATACCCCACGTCTGTGACTTGAGGTGAAACGTTAAGATAAGACACGTGAGAGTTAAAAACATCCATTCACTGATGAGCATGAAGCAGAGATGCAGATGTGACCATAATGCATTGAAACAAACTGGTGTGGAAATCTTTTCACCAAGAATAGGGGTTCGTATCAATACGGGTTATTGTCTGAACCGGCTAAAAATAAATACTAAGTAATTTAAACGTTGAAGTGCTTGTTACAGCTTTTTTTGTTCGCCGTCTATGCGTGTGTGTGTTTACATACACTACAAAAGGATTCGTGGTCGACTAAAAATTACTGTTTAGTTATTAGCTAATACTACTTTAGTTACCATGAAATATTGTGCTCATTACGAAAAATATTGATAATTTTAACCTTTTAACTCGCCCCTGCCATTTTTCTTGCCCCTTCCTCCCTTCCTTCTACACACAATTCTCCAACAACAAATAGAGGAAATCGACCATACATGTAGGCCTGTACCTTAATATTGTGATAAACCACTTTGCGGGCATCACACAATTGGGAAGGCTCTGTATACAGAGTTCGCTAGGTTGCCAACGCAGAGCAGGCATGTGTATTTTCGGAAATAAGTGACTTATGTATCAGATTTAAGATCACAATTAAAATGTTTAATATATTTCTGGAACTGAAGTTCGAAGCCTTAGTATCACGAAGAAGGGTAGGTTTACCCTAATAATTCCATCATAAAAATGTCGTACAAACATATGGTAACATTCCTGGCAATGTTAAAAAAACAATCTTAATCTAAAAGAAATGTCCATTTATTCGTCAATAATTTCCCATAAACAACATACTGACTGCATTTATTAGTAAACGTCTGTTATTCGACCGCAAACAATGTCTCAAAAATATTGTTCCGTATCATAAACCTGCGACGAAGGTACAGTTTCTTGAAAATCATATTTCCTTGAAAGATTCCCGCGATGTTTACTTATCGCTGTAATATGTGAAAGTTGCTGAGTAATCTAGGGCAACGCCACGCTTGTGTATTTGTACTACGAACACACAGAATATTTAGGAATACATAAGTTAAATAGCAGGTAGAACGGCGATATCAGTGGCACACGCCAGCAAAATGGCTTCGCTAGCCAGCAACATGGCAGAAACGCCTACCGCCAATCAGAATAAGGCAGATGTTCTGCTAGCCAACAGCCAGGCCGATAGGAAACTTGTCGTAACATGCACGAGCCAAACAGACACGGGGTTGTATCAACAACCTCGCGGGCAGCCAATAAGGGGCGATGTTTCTCTCATATCGAACGAGCCGCCACGTCATTTCTCACCTGTGTTACAATTTAGTCTGTGACCCGACAGTGAAGGTGTAAGGACGCGGCATGCCGGGAGGAAAGTCGGGCGCCACCAATTATTACCGGGCCTTCTCCACGGACGCCGCTAACGAGCAGCGACTTTCCCGCCGGCGCCGGCAGATGAGGCGCCTCAGATACAACGCGGGGGCGTAGCTTTCTCGCAGGCGACGAGACACATCCCGCCCCGTCACGTCGAGCTCTCGCTGCCCGATATATGCAAGCCTCCTCGGGACCGGACAGCTCACGTGCAAGTCTCTTGAACCGACCTTATCGGTTTGACCGGCAAGTTTGACGGCACACGAGACAGTTTGGTCTTTGTGATTTAATCAGTTATCAGCAATGAATCTGTATTATTCTCTACAGCTACGTTTTGAACACTTTTACGTAAACAGAAACTCTTACGTAGGCTACCTTATATTCCACTTGTTATAGTTTGGAATGTTCTACGACGCAGTGTGTAAACATGACGTTTCTTCGCTATAGACATATTGTGAATTAAGCAGAGACACAGGTGCAGACAGTTTAAATAAGTATCAATTCTAGAAAACAAAATAGAGACCATATTTTTAAATGTGTTTTCTTTCGTAGATAAAGATATCAAACAAACATTTAGTAGTGGTCTATGTCACGCATTATATTTGTATATCTACGAAAAGAACGTATACCTCAAACTATATCGGCATAGTTTTAAAAATTCGGCACGTTTATTTGAGACGTCATTCCCAGGCACTTCAAAATGGCCAAAAATAGCTTTTCCAGCCCGCCGCATCTGGAAAAATAACAAGATTAGAAAAATACAACAATATAAACGAGCGTCAGACTTTGAACTATGCTGCCAACATGTAAAATAAATTTGTCACTGCATAAAGTCCCGTAGTAAAAAGGATAACAATAAAGCACTGCGCACCAGCTGAGAGGCTTGCGTGGAGAGGCGATAATACATTTCATACCATCGAATATGTACATACGTCGGTCAACGGCTCATGTAAATCCTTGTCCTTTGCTCCCGCCAAGGCCCCGAGAAAGAGCACGGACGAGAGAGACAGATCGAGACGAAAGAAGCTTATGAAAAACGAGTGTAGGGTAGGCCTGCAAAAATTTCAAGTTTTTGGTGTTTGAAATTTCACCCCACGTATGTTCACCCGTGTTCGAAATTTCAACTGATAGCATCTCGGTCAACTACTAGACCTAATATTATATTTAAATATATAAACATAATGGCGTTAGTGCAAAAAAATTTACTGTGGATGTAGCATTTAGCGAAATATTTATCGTGTAGAAAAGATGTAGGCTTCTGTCATTTTATTATATTATTTTTATTTATTGACTTATTTTTCAAACGGCAAAGTTAAGGTATGTAGCCTTCTCTTACACTTAACCATTTTTCTTACAAATGCACAAATAAATTTACATACACATAATACTGACAAAAACTAAGAAAAAAATAAAATGTAATGATGACTACCATGACAATAATACAACAGACCATTTTACATATTCTTGCGAAGTAACGACCAATAAATACTCGTACAGAGTTTATGATTTCTCAAAAATAATACCAACACAAAGTCCTATGTGACAAGCAAGACAACATAACAATGTAGCTGTTCACAAAAAATATTAACCAATAATTAATTTTTACTTAGCTTAATAAGCTACCAACTAAAAGGCAGCCGGATGTTATAAAAAATATGAGCTAAGGTCCTGCATATAATAGTAACAAAATTAAAAATAGACTATTATAAATACAAAGCCACAGTATTTGCAGTGAATGTGAAAAAAATTATAGATCATGGGCTGTAACGTCTTAAAATACAAAGAATAAACAGCTAAATACTATATACAGCTATCTAAGTTTGAACATTAACGAAACTAATATATTTATAAGCAATAAATTCAGCACTTTCAGTTAATGTTGTAGTTCATTTATATGAACTTATAAAGGATGTTTGGACATTATAGTGCAGAATTTAAAACAGTATTTATATACCTAATTATGATTTCTGTATTTTCGAGTGTGTTTATATACGCCACGTTTGAAAGCCGGGAGTGTTGAACTCCGCACATTCTCAGGTAAAGAGTTCGACGCCCGCGCAACAGATACAGTGAAGGATTTTGTGAATGAGAATGATTTATGGGTTGGAATGAACAGTTGTTGTGACTCCGTAGACCGAGTGTCAAAGTTATGATTTCCCCCAACATTTTTAGCCTGGACACTAAATATTTAGGGCTTGGTTCAGTTGGAGACAGGATTTTGTAAGTGAGGGATAAACTATGAAATAAGCGCCTGTCTTTTAGTCGCAGCCAGTTACGTCTGTCGAGATATTCCGATACATGGTCACGGAGCTTTAAACCAAATATAAAACCAGCGCATGCATATTGTATGCGTCGTAATTTAGCCGCTAAATTCTCACCGACATCTGAGAACAACACGTCACAGTAATCAAGTACAGGGAATATAAACAATCGAATAAGCGTTACTTTAGCGGCATGTGGTAAGAAGCGTTTGTGCCTGTTAAGTAAAATGTAAAATGGAATATGATGCGACGTGCCCTGACAAAGAGAGATCCTCACGAATAATAATACAGAGATCCGTTACTTCTTGAACAAGAGGAATCGGTGATCCTGCGAGGGATATTGTAGGCAATGCCATTTTCCGGTATTCATTAACTGTTCTATGGGAGGCTATTAAAATACGTTGAGTTTTAACAGGATTACGACCAACTGACAACAGACTGAAGGTCATCATTAAGGTTGCTAACTAATTCCTCCAATGCTACTTCAAGGAGATGACACGTTCAGTTGCAGATTATCAGCGTACATATGATAGCTACAGCTATTCAGTGATTTTGGTAAGTCGTTTATGAAGAGGAAAAAGAGGAAGGAACCTAGAACCGACCCCTGCGGCACCCCACAGTAAATCTTCCTCCATGAGGATTGTTTATTATATACTACAACGCATTGCTGAAGGTCTTGAAGATATGACTGAAACCATGCAGTTATCAAATACTGGTGATCGACAAAGCCTGGTCACGTGACTGAGATAACTGCCCTACTCCAGCAAGTGAATTTTCATAAGCGCCTAAGGAGCGATAGAGAATAAGAACGTGGGGGGGGGGGGGTTACGGACTGACCAGCGCAGAGCGGCGGACACAAGTGGAGCAACGCGCGATCTCAGGCTCATGCAGTATGCATGATGTGGCGTCCTGACGCTTGTTATGTCCAGCCCCGCCCTCCGCCCACGTGATCCTCTCACTGCCCGTCATCACTGCCGTCCTGTCCCTCACCACGTCACAACGCAGCGAGTCGTTCTCAGTGAAGAGCTGTCACGAGTACTTGGGCGCCGCCTGTACCCGGGGTTACATCACGACAGAAACTATACGGGAGACATTCACACACTCACCATATGCGACACGCGAAAAGCACTCAACTAGCTTTCCATCAATGCCAGTTCTACTGCAGATTTTCCAACCAGGTTGTTTCAGTACCTTACGTGCATACCTGTACCTCTGCTTCATGGTTGCTGGCAGTGTGTCTTCGTGTACAGATGTTTCTCATTTGGCCGTACCAATCAGAATAAAGTTACTGAGAAACTACACGCCAGTGATTTGCTGTAAAACGTCAATACACGTAAGAGATAAAAACACCAAACCGCTTACTATTAAGTAGAGCTACAGGTGTACACATAAGACACTGAAACAAAATGGTTCAGTGAGTGAGTGAGAGATTTTGGTCAGCTCTTAACGTCGAGGTCTTCGGCGCTAGTGAAGGGTGACATAAGATGAGTATGGAGCGGCACCGGAATGAAAGACGGGGGAAACTGGAGATCCCTGAGAAAACCCGCTGACTAACAGCATCTTCCGGAACTAGTTCAGAAACCGTTTCACAAAAAAGTAGGGGTTCCAAGTTATTGGCAGTCTCTATTGTGCAGTGCCGGCTCTCATTTGGCTGTGGCAATGAGAATAATATTAGGGACTGCGACACCACACGTCTGTGATCTGCGAATAAAACCCTAGAGGAATTTAAAACATCCAACACCTGTCCTGTCAATGAAACAGACTTGCAGATGTGTACTAAAGTCACTAAGAAATTATGGCGCAAAAATCTTTCCGTCACGTAACTCAAAAGTCATTACTATAAGGCCTGGTGAAAAATATGTAGCAACGTTTAATAAACTGCTTGGCCGGAGTTTCACGTATATGCTGTCAGTATTTTTTGAGACAGTGGAGTCTGAAAAGATCGTTTATATTTACGCAGGAAGACTTCGAAACAACGTCTATAATGTGACGGTGACATTCCGTACTCATGTGACGTGGGTTTTCTTCCGTACGCGGAGTAATTTAGTTTCTCAAAACACTGACGCTTAAAAAGAGCATAGGCCTACCAGACGGCAGCAGAACTTTGGTAAATAACTTGTTATTCTGCAAACTGTTCAGCTTTCATGAGTTACATCTGCTTAAAAATAGATTTTAATCAACGGTACGCGCATGTATCTCATGTCAGGACCGCCATTAAATATAAATATTATTTTTGTGACGTTTTCGCGGTCATTTGGTATGACCACAACCATAATGAATCTTAAATAAATGAATGTACAACAAGAATTATGTAATATTACGCTACGAATTATGTTAGTAAGGTAAGTGGGCTTTACGTATCGTCGACAGCAAGGTCATTATAGACGGTGACACAACTTGGTACAAGGACAGGAGTTGGGAGAGGAGTCAGCCATGGCCTTTGTTAAGTAACCATCCCAGCATTCGTCTGGAACGATTTCGGGAAAGCATAGAAATCAGGATGATCAGAGCCGGGGATCGAACCCGGATCCTCCCGACTGCGAGTCCAACGTGTTACCGTTGCGTCATATCGCTCGGTGAGTTATAAGGAGCGAGCACACTGGATCCGTTCAGGTCAGTTTAGTTCATTTCCGTTCAGTTTCCATCAGACAGTTTCAGTCATGCAGGCGCACACTGCATCCGTCCGCTTTCAGCTGGGAATTGATTATCACATTCAAAACACTGGCTCGCTATTGAGAGAGTAGGTCTACCTTCCGTCTTCAGTCTGTTTTGCTAGTTGGGACAAGCTCGACTGAACGGATGGTGAGGGAGAAGTGCGGAACTGAACTGAACGGACGCAGTGCGTGGCGTGCCGTCTGTTAACACAAACACTAACTTAGTCCAGGACTGAGCTGAACTGAACGGATCCAGTGTGCTCGCTCCATATAGACGCGTTGCTGACAGAAAGACTGCGCAGCACGCCACTTCAGCAACTTGCGCCTAGAGGCTTCGATGAGGCGTTATTCACGTGCATGTTTCAACTTTAGCGCTACAGCTCTTCTCGGCTTCGGACGCCCGAGAATACGTCCTTCCGGGCGGTAAACATGACGCATGCGGCGGAATTCAGAAGCGTAAGAGCCCAGAGTAAAACCTGCCGGCCAACGGCTACGTGCATATTGTTTACCAAACGGGAAAAGCTTCTCGCAGCTACAAAATATTTAGCTGGTATATAAGCCAGTGGCGGCTCGAGGGTTATTGGCAGGTAGGGTACACGTTGTTGAGAACTGTACACTCCCGTGAACGCGCCGCCGTATACCAATGACCATGAAATATCTACTGGCTACTCATTGTGTTGTACCCAGTCAGTAATAAGCGTATCCTACATACCAGCGTGTTAGTAGGTATAGCGTCAACTAGCGTACAACACTATACAATTCTCTACAACTTGTGCCCTACCTGCCAACAATCCACGAGCCGTCACTGATATAAACATTTTTTGTGCGGTCATCACAAACACGTTTAATCCTCACGAGAGAAATAATTTTGTGTTCACTAATTTGATAACGTCAACTCCCCATAGTATATTTTAATGCAACCGGCCTCCGTAGCGTGGGTGGTAGTATACCGGCCTCCGTAGCGTGGGTGGTAGTATACCGGCCTACGGTGCGAGAGGTCCTGGGTTCGAATCCTAGCATGGGAATTGCTGTTTGAGTCGTTTTCTTAGGTTTAGATAGTTTGTAAGCCGTCCCTTACTAAGCCTAACGACATAAAACCATGGGACGTAAATAAACCATATAAAATAAAAAATATATTTTAATGCACATGCGAATATCGGAAACGATCCCGCCGGGAATCGAACCCGAATTCGCCGTGGTAGGGAGCGAGTAATAAGATAACTACATCAGCGTAATGACCACGAATATGTGATTTTTTCCCCCTCCAGGAAAAGCGAAAACATAGCTGCCAGTTTTTTCCTCCACTCCACTTCTCGCCTAGAGGAAGCGGGTTAGTATTTATTGCTTGCTCTTCCAGAACCAGATACTTGGAGAAATAAAATAAATAAAAATTCTGCTGGGATGGAAGAGGAAGTCAATTTCCGCCAGCGCTGATTGTATCGCCAGAAAGGTTCAGCTACACGAGTTCTAATGATCAGCCAGACGTAGAACGTACGGAGATCGTTCAAATGATACATATTACTTTCCAGATTATTCTCCAAAGTATTGCATGTTTGCTACTTACTAACAACGCGAACCACGCAGCTTTATTTCTGTTACCACATCACTACAAATAAAACTAATATTTGAATTTTACACTGTAATGGTTAGGTACTCGTATCTTTAGTGAAACGATTTCTGCACCAGTTTGTTTCAGTGTATTATGTACACATCTGCAGCTTTGATTCGTGGTAAGTGATTGGTAAAGATTATGGTATATAGCAAAAATATTTTGTGCCAAAATGCACTTGAAAACGCTGTAGTTTCTTACAAGATATATGATTCGATGATATACTTCTGAAACAACGTAGCTGTCTGCAGACCAATAACATGCATCAAATATTACAATAGAGGGATTCTTTTGGCTCAGTCAAATATGGTAACAACTCCAAGTAAAAGCTAAAGCCAGTGACTTTCTAGTGAGCTGAAAGTGTTTTGAAATACAGCAAACAGCCAAGTTTCCCCGCGATAAACAATCATCTCTAGTGATTGGATATATTTTTAAATCTTAACTTCTCTCAACGCTTTACTGCAGATTACAGACGTGTTGTATCCAGAGATGAGAGAAAAGTACAGATGGAGCATCAGCAGCCTATATTGAGGCCAAGCTAACTTTGTTTATTCAGGTTGCAATATGGCGGAGTGCAATCAGCTGTTCCTGTAGATTTATTGAGAAACGAGGTTATGGTTGGCCAACCCACAGCCGCATTATACACGTTGCTATGGCAATACACAACATTTTTCAGTTACCAGTATGGCGGATGAGCTCCTCCTCTTTCCGTCTCAAGGTCTCATACCCCTCGCCATTTTGCTCCATCTCTGTTTCTCTAATCTCGGGTTGTATCGCAGTTACCTTATTCTGACTGGAACCGTCAAATGAGAAACGTCTTTCAACAAAGACGCTCTACCTATAACAATAACTGATGTGCACATAAGGAATTGAAACTAGTTGGTGTAGAAATATTTTGGTGAAAATCAGAGGTCCCTAGTAATGGCTAGAGACCGGAAAATTCGCTGGTTCACCAACCTGTAGGTTAGCCTCCAAGAATATATGTGTGCTCAAGTAGACTACAGCTGTTCAGTTCATTAGCTGCTCGCTGATACTGTGAAACAACACGATTTGACCTCAATCGATAGAGACCCAGAAATGTCGCATGTTCAACAACCTGCTGGCTGGTATTCACAATCCTTGTATACACACTGTCCTCAGCTACTTGTACATTGGTTGCTCTAGTGAGTAGTCAGTTGTGTATGTGGCAAGGTAGCTTGGGAGACAGTGAGTGTTTTCACACAGGTCTATTATTGGTTCACAGTCCTCACGGAAGAGTTTCAGTAACAGTGGCCCAATCGCGACAATAATTAACGTGTACAGGAATTTGAAATCTAACGTCTTCTCAAACGAATTCGCAAAATTTTCGGGTCTCTACCAATCGAGTACAAAATGTATCATACATCACTGAAAAAGGATAGTCAAGTCAACAGTATTGGTTCAACACAACACACTAGATACCCTTTGAACGGAAGCGGTGCCAACTTGGGCATCCCTGGTCGAACCAACTCCGGGGGAATATCCAGCGCATTCACGTCGTGATTTACAGTCGGTGTCGTTCGAGTGACTGCATTTCTCCGCACACAAGAACAAGAAAACACGTTTCGACTTCCCTGGGCTGTTGATAAAAAGCAAGCGACCTTTCGGCACTGAAGTCATCGCTTGCAAATGATTGATTTCACGGGCGCGCAAAACTTGCCAATCGACTCTCGAGGATAGGAACGTTCATTTTAGTTAGCCAACGGCGTCTCGCAGCTTGTTTACCAATCCCTGCGCCATTTATCTCAGTGTTCGTGTGAGATTTATGCTGTACGTCTTGACACAAAACTCGCTCCTGCAAGCTCCCAAAGTTGCCTCCTGACAAACACGCCTTTTCTGCATGTCAGCAATATTGCCATTTTGATTATGACTATGTAGAACTTGCAACCTAGGAACTGTAAAACGAAACGGATCGTATCCTTTGATAGCAAACGTTTGCAGAATGACAATATCTGGCTATGCGGGTAGAGTAATGGACATGGATTAATGATTTGTATTTTAGTTGCTTGTAAATCTCCCGCAAGTACGGCCACCTATTATTCGGGAAAAATAAAACATGTAAGTTAAATGAAACATGTAAATTTGTTCAATTTCAGTGACTGGACGATATGATGGGACTGCTACGCTTTCAGATACTCTGTCTGCCTTAAAATCATCACTTTCCAGTATATAAGGAGAAGCGTAATAATGACGGGTCCTGTCAAGTAAAAAAAAAAAGTCTTAGTAAAATGATACGTGGCCAAACGTTAGATAAATGTTCCTTCGTGTGTGCAGTACATAGACATCTATCATACTCAGATCTTTTCTTCGTACTAAGTGGGTGGTCCTACACGTCAGTAATTTCCACTGACTATACCCCATACATTTTCTCGTAGTCAATATACTTTCAACCAACTCGCAATCGAGTGTACATGTAGGCCTACATACACGTGTTTCACTGAAGGTAACGCCTCAAAAACTTACACTTTTGAAATAACAGTACAGAATTTTTAGGCGACTGATTATTTGAACAAATTGACAAGATTAAATTATTGAACGTAGAGAGAAGTCAGTTTCAAAATTGTGTTTACCACATAGGTTGAGCAGACTCTGGTATTCTTAGAATTTCAGTAACTTACTGAAAATCTTAATTTATTATTTACTAACGGTATCCTGCCTCGACATCCACTACAGCACTGTTAGGACCTATACACAATTGATTACTTTAACACTTGACTTTACCTTTACGTTACTATAAGTATGTGTATTCAATACACAATACAAACGTAAAGTTAAAGTAAAGACAGTTTAAAATTGAGAATCTGTTTTTTGAAACGACGTTATTGTGATATACATAATTATTTTTGCCATAAAAGCATATCATGAAGATATTCCAAATATATGCCAAGTTATTTAAATATTTTCAATTTATGATAATATCTTGCAGAACATAAGCAACGCCGTCCATTGACGAAACTTACAGTTCATTTACAAATACTTCTCAGATGCTATTTACAAGGTTTTCCGAATACATTAAAGAGATACCTGTTACAATTTTCATAAAATCCAAATGCTGGAGAGTAAAACAATGCTCAGAAACACTGATTTTTCATTTAAATATACATAATCAGCTGTTTTTTTGCAAACGGCCATCTTGACTTTGACTTTATATTTTACGTTCATCGAAAACGTAAAGTCATAGCTACTTGACTTTACGTTTCGCGGCGCCATTATGTACCTCATGAGAAGCTATGTATTGAAAGCTATCGTAAAGTAAAATGTTAAAGTTTTCAATTGTTTAGAGGCCTTCAGTTTTTATTGTGCCACTTGGCAGACACATATATAGCTGAAAAAAGTCATGGCTCCTAAAACTGTTAAATTAACGTGGACCAACTATATTTGTTCAGTGAAGAGGGTACTGTTTGTTCCGTACTACACGAGGTAAATAACCACCATATCGATGGTGTTGAACTAGGACAGGCAAAAGCATTTTAAAAACATAATAATCACAGTATATATCGTAATAACTGTTCAGGAATCTTTACCATATTAAAAAATATAAATTATTTAACAGACACTAATCAATATAGGTACAGCAGTGACATACAAGTTTGCTGTATGCGGGAAATTGCATTGTTTCGACATACGAGGCTGCAGTTCAAAACCATCGATATTCAGCATCCCACACGCGGATCTCCAGACCAAAGACAGAGATAGTGGAAAATCGGGAAAATATTTCTGCCTGTGTATTCTCTTTACTTTGAAGCCGAGCAAAAGTCAACTTATCCCACGATAAATTACCATCGCGCATGGTTCGTTGTACTCCACGCCACACGCGGTAAAAGAATGCACGAGTACATAACAGCGCGTAGAGCTGATAAGTTTACACGACCACACCTCTCGCTACACTACACAAATTATTCTATTAGAAGCTGTCATAACGTCGCGTCGAATGAGTAAACTTTTCAGTCTTGCAATTTAGTTGTCGGCCCATTACCAGTGTTTACATCCGAAAATATTTCTCGCTTCACGCCGATACCTGTTTTGTTCGTGTTTCGTAACCACTGCATTAAGAAGGGGTGTGCACCGATAATTAATTATCGGCGACTCCGCCTTAAAGGAGCATATGGAGGCGCTTTCACGTGGTAAAACACAGGTAATTACAGGACAGCTCTTGGCCGGGTAAAAACAGTTACCTACACACGGCCAGTTTTCCAACTGCAGCAAACCATTGATTTAGAACGGCGAGATCAGAGATTTATGGCATGGATACGCCCTCTAAACCTGTCCTTCTCCAAAAAATAATCTCGCACGAGTGGCTTGTTTATGAAAGGGATTTGTTTGGAGATGAGCCACTGGACATTTATCAAGAAACTTCGTTCAGTTATAGACTCGAGCAGTTATGAATGTTGCCGGGCACTGCAAAGCAAAGCAGTGAGTAGTCTACACAAGTCTTACGCACTTATACCGACAATGGATGTGAAACTCAAAATCGACACATTTTAAAATATGTCCAAAAAATTATTTAGGAGAAACTTCCAACAAAGCTCTCAGTTGGGATAATACAGTATGGTGCATTTTAAAAATGGAAAGCTTACACATTTTCTTCTAATGCTTATATTATTTCTATTCTAAAAATTGCAGAAAGATGTGATGTTCACATGTTCGCAATTTCCTACTGCGGAAAAACGTAACTAAGAGCACACATGCGTGAGTAAATCGTGCCGGACGATTTCGTTGGTCGACGGGTTTTCTCGAAGATATCCCATTTCCTCCACCTCTTCATTCCGGCACTATTCCATACTCGCCTCGTGTCACCCACCACTAGCGCTAAATACCTAGATGTTAACCGCTGACCAAAATTTCTTCACTTCACTGTAAGCCGTACACAAAACGAAATACAGCTGAAATGGCAATTGTTACATTACTGACCATCTCATTTAAAAAAAAAAAGTTAGCAAATTTTGCGGTTTGAAGAATTCAAATAAGATTTAATCTTAGTCTTTTTTTTACAGATAACTGGACGAGTGTCAATCTCTAAGCGAATAAACCAAAATAAATGTTTATGAGTTAAACGTATTAAGTATCGCCTTATTTTTAAGGCGTCGACAAGACACTTTTAATCAGGTACTATAAGGAAAATATTAAGAAACCTTAATAATTTAAATTTAGTTTAAAAACACATAACAACGAAGCGCTCCACCATACTTCACCAAATGTTGAATACTTGCTTGTCAAAAAATAACAGTAGCACTACACATATGTTATAAGAGTTACTTGTTATTAGTATTTTATAAAAAAATGTATATAAAACAAGCTTTAAACGTACGGTGAAACAAACCTCATGGGTATGCAAATTGTACGTACGGTTACATTTTGTCCCTTACAGTGCCAGCTACTCCTGCAGCGGAATTTGTAGAACGACAGAGCACTTTTCATTTGAACAAATGCTAATCACAGACGTTGAAATATTTTGGTGGAATCACCACAATGGTGTAGTTCAGAATCTCGATCAGTCCTGACATAAGCGAATCCTTTCATTCCTGGAACCTCTTTGATGAATCGTAAACACCCCGGGTCCGAATGAGGTTCAGATACGTTATTTCGCCACGACGACGACGACATTAACGAGATAATGGGTACGTTTGGTCCGACTTGTGGGGAAAAAAATGCAACTATATATTCTCGGCGTGACTGATTTACGATGAAATATTTCAAACCATTTTCAGAGAAAAAAAATTTTTTTAAGCGTTATTATTTATACCGATTTGAACAAACAAATGTACTGTGGTAGAAATAAAATTGCCGTACCACGAGAAAACTCAACGGCCACCGACAACTTCTTCCCTACACTTCAAAAATCAGCCTAAACAGTATTGGAAGTTTTAAACCCATACACAGTTTGAGGCACGTAACATGTCGAGCTTGTAAATAGAGCAACAGTTTAACATTATTACTAGAGACGGGAAAAATTAGCGGGTTCGCTGACCTGTAGGCTAGCAGACATTATCTGCTCACTGGCTGCTCGACGACGCAGTGATATGGGCCTTCTTCTGTACTATTGGCTAAGCGACTTCCAGCAAGTGTCAAATATGTCACGCGCCAATTGCGAAAATGGCACGAACTTCCAGTTGCTGGAATTCTAGCTTGGAGTCAGGTTTTTCACGTCCCTAATTATTAGGGGCCGGAAAATTTCGTTGTTTCAATGACCTTGATGTTAGAATGCACGGTTCTGTGCATATTCAAGTCCCGACCATTTGTTCACTAGCTGCTACTCACTGCAACAACATACAATGAACTAATAGACGGGGCTTGAATAAGCATACGACAATGGATTCTAGCATAAGGGTCATTGAATCCGCAAAGTTTTCCGGCCCCTAATAATTATTACTACACAAGTCTGGTGACGTCAGTATGTACATTTGACTGTTTACTAAACATGCATATTAACTCTAACCACTGATGTATGGGAAACAATTTTACCATATCCACTTTCTTAACACTCCCATACATAGGGACCCGAAAAATTCGAGTATTCTTTTGGACGCATGCTATAATTCAAACAACTATAAGTTGGAGTCTCTTTCTCAATTGGCTTTTGCTTTATTTGGCTACTCGTAGAGAGCGTTGTGCCAATATTAAAGAAGGTCAAATCGTATTGTTAGAGATGATATGGTATATCGCGAACATTTTTCGTGCCTGCAGACCCTTGAAAACACTGTAGTTTCCTGTGACATGTATGATTTGACGATTTACGTCTGCCACAACGTATCTGTCTGCAGACCAGTAATAGACATCACATATTACAACAGCGGGATTCTTATTGGCGTAGTCAAATAGGGTAACAGCTCCAAATAGGCTACAAACTAAAACCAGTAATCTTCTGGTAAGCTGAACTTGCGTTGAAACCCAACAAACTGTCAAGTTTTCCCGCGATAAACCATCATCCTTACGTATTGTTTTGCCATGCCAGTGGCACAGACTAAATAGTAATACAGACGTGAAATGACGTGGCGGCTCGTTTGTTATCGGCGAACTTCGTTGCTTTGGCCAATTGGCTGCCCGAGACTGTTGATGACATTCCTCGTGTCTGTTTGGCTCCTGCACGATACAGCAGGTTTTCTATTGGCCTGGCTGCCGATAATCAGAGCAGCTGCCTCACGCTGATTGGCAATAGATGTTTCCGCCATGTTGCTGGCCAGGGAAGTCATTTTCCTGGCGTGTGACCGAGTTCGCTGGCCAACCGGCTACTTCACTTCTGTATTCCTAAATATTCTGTGCCAGCGAGCAGCTATGTTGTCTGCTTGACTACACATACATTCTTGGAGGCTAGCCTTCACGTCAGTGAACCCGCTAATTTTTCCTGTCTCTACCTATACATAGAGACACTGGAAAATCGCGGGAATAGTTGACTGTTTGCTAGGCTCCAACGCGATGTATATAACACTCAATGTTTCGTATCAACATTGGCTATCGTTTATTTGTAGCATTGTTTCTCTCTACAACAGGCCCAGTTAGAACTGCACAGCTTGGACACACAGCGTGTGTGATTTGTCCCAAAACTCTTCACACGTGTCACGGTTAATATAATCAAGTTTATTGGAGACTATTTTTAACATTTTCGCGATTTTCCAGTGTTTCTACCTATACATCGTTATGGTAAGTTAGAATTAATTTTTTACAGTGCCGCATGACTTCACAGGCCATCTAGCTTGTCTTTAACGCAAACATCCATACTCATGGACATGACCCGACAATAGATGTATAGGTACTCACAGTCGTAGCTACCAATTTGGTATTAAACAGGCAGGTTGTTGGTTTATACCGGAATGGTTGACCCAGCAGCATGCACGCCTCTCGCGAGTTCATCATTTCATAATGTCCTTTACCGTTCGGATAAGTACTTCCTGTTGTTCTCCTCGTCTTCCATCCTGGCATCTCGCTAATTCTTAAGACAAGATTATGCGAGTCATCCTGCAGCTAAATTAGTAGTTACACGCTCAGCATCGTGACGTGCTTACGTCTTTCGTGATTTGAATGTGCAGTCGTCTTCGTTCCAATGCCGGTTTTATTTCCTGTCGTATTGTGCGGACGACCGTAGCGCTGGGTTACAGGTGCGTAAAAAATTCATTTCTAAAATTAATTCATTCAACTTTATTAGCAATTTGAACAGTTATATACCGTGCATACACAACCAGATAAAAAATAACATTTAAGTGTACAGTTTTAAAATTAGAAAACCGTCTATCTAAGGAAACATTAGCGCTTGCCCGATTAATAGAGAACGGAATTTTTTGTGAAAACATGTATGCATCTCTTTGTTTCAATGCCTCACGCGCACATCTGCAGCTCTACTGTATGGTTATCGGCAGCGTTTTTTTTTTTTTTTTTTTTTTTAAGATGCCTCGCTCATTTGATTGTGCGAATCAGAACCAATTTAAATGCGACACCACACGTCTGTGATTTGAGGACCCCAAGACGCTGAGAATTAAAATCAGGGTCGGATATGCAGATTTTCCTACGGGGGTGAATTGTTCCTTTTGCTGCCCCCTTTCGATTTTTTCACAATTTTTAAGAGCAGTAGTAATTCGAACCTCCAGGATTTGCCACCCCTTCAGACTGCCGCATGGGGTACGTGCCCCCTTTGTCCCGTTTTTAATTATGTTTTTTTTAGATCCGGCCTTTGTTAAAACGTCCGGTCACTAGAAACACTGGTAAATCGCCGGAAAAATCTATTGTTTGCTCGGCTCCAACATGCTATGTATAACACTGAAGATGTTGCACCTATATTGGCTACAGTTTATATGAAGCACTGTGTCCCTCTTCAACAGACCTAATTAGAACTGTACAGTTTTATCACAGAATGTGTTTGATTTGCCAGAAAACTGTTCCCTCGTGTCACTATTGAGATACTATAGTTTATTGGAGACTATGATAGAAATTTTCGCGATTTCCCAGTGTGTCTGCCGATCACTGACCACGAACCACAGCTGTATGTGTGCAAGCGAGGCAGTGAAACAAAGTGGTGCTGAAATATTTTCGCGAAAACTTCCTGTCCCTACCGATTGATCTCGTGACTTACAAAGGTCTGCATAGTTAACGAATGAACAGTGTATAAAGTAAAATTGATAAACTAGAAGGTCTAGTGTTCTAAATATTTTAAAGTCCATAGTCATTGAGACATTTTAGACATTTGACGTAAGACTTCTGTCCGAGAAGTTAACATGTATGTTACATCCCATAATTTTTTTTTTTTTACTCGTAAGGACTTGTTCCTTAGTTTTGCAGTGACTTCGAAAATATTTTTATTGCTACCTAATACTCATATCAAAATATTGCTCCACAGTTTTGACACTAACATGTCATAATTGGTAGCTGAATTTTTTTGTAGCAATGGACTGAAAGGTTTTTTTCGATTTCGTCACCCAAAGTACCGCGTTTTTTGTCGTGAAAATAAGCCAAAAATGAAGAAAAATATATTTTTGCTGACGAATGATACATTATTTTTAAAAACGCATCCATAGTATTGTGCATCGTGTGCCTGCACATTGTCTATAATTATTTCAAAGAGTTATATTAAAACATATTTGAGTTATTGGCACCAGTCTGGAATAAAACTAAGGAACACGCCCTTAAGGACTAGTTAACGACTGTTATGTGCCAAATAATCTTCTACCGGCTTGACTTTCCTGTCGCTGTTGAGGAACCTACCAAGCGCTTATTACTGAAGAAAATAATTAAGCAGCACTATCCATTAGTCGTTGTCGGTGGCGGGGGAGGGGGGGCGGATGAAGGTAAAAACATAATGCGGAAATAATTTTAGCCTGCGTTTGTGCAGTATTAATGTCCCTTAAATAATGAACTGTGACCGTAAAAAACATGAATGTAAACAGATGACAGTGAAACAATACAACAATTTCCTCTGTAGTGTTATAATTAGGGAAAGGAAAAATTCATGAGTTCAATGACCGGCACGTTAGAATCCGCTGTTCTGGGTTTACACAAGCTCTGTATGTTTGTTTATATTCTACTGTTGCAGTAAGTGGCAGATAATGCACAAATGGTCGGGGCTTGAGTATAGGTAGGGACCCCTGTTTTTCGCGAAAAGAATTTTGCCCCACTTTGTTTCAGCGCCTTACGTGCACATCTGCAGTTCTGTTTCATGGTTATTGGCAGCGTGTTTATGGCTATCATTTGACGGGGCCAATTACAATAACATTCCCGCAACACCACATGTCTGTGATTTGTCGATAGAATCCCAAGAACCGTGAGAGTTAAAATATCCTATCACTGACCACGGAGCAGAACTGCAGAGGTGTACGTAAGGCACGGAAACAAAGTGAGGCAAAATTCTTTTCGCGAAAAACAGGGGTCCCTAAGTAAAGGTTACATAGTACAATGGATTACAACATGCAGGTCATTGAACTAGTGAAATACTTATGTCCCTAGTTGTAACAAATACTTTCTTAGGCAACTACATTCAGAGGAATTGTTTGTAAACCGTAAGAGTGTTCCCGCTCTCTTCAAGGAAAAAATACGACACTATCTTGGATGTATTTAATTTTTGCTATAGGTAATTTTTCTTTCCTACGAATGTTTGCATATTTGATCGTAATAGGGCGTAGAATACGACTTACCACAGATTAAATATAGCAATAATTGAAAACTTTTGTTATTTTAGCCTTGCAATTGCAAAATGTGCACTTAAAAATACTCTGCAAACTCCTAAACAAAATTAATGTTCGGACTGTGTTCCACTTGTCACTAGTTAACTGAATAGAAATGTGTTCTGATTTATATGTTAAACATATGAGTTATTTAGCACTTTCGTAATTAGTTTGTAGAATGTAACACGTTTTATTGTAGTGTGCATCGAAACTTGTTAAATACAAATAGGCCCTACTCAAAAGAATTCCAATCGACCAGTCTCGAACTACTAATTTATAAATTACGAATTTAAAAACAGCCTGCGATGTGTTTTAGTACTTAATGGCACTGAACAAAGTTACAATTTTTAATTTTTAAATTGCCAACCGTGTCATATACTACTCTTTTTAACAGTCAAATGTACAGATAAATCGGAAACAAAAGATAATACAAACTTAATATGAATCTATGATGACGGCTGATGTTCCATTTAATAAGCGCGCGCCCTAGCGCATGAACGGTTATGTAGTGTGTCACGCATGTGCGTTAGTTACGTGAAACTTCTAAACATGTTGGTCATATGTTTTTCTATTGAAATAACATACACTCCAAACTATACCTGTACGTTTTCACAAATATGGCACGTCTATTAAAACGTGCTATTGCGGATCCTCAAAATGTCCAAGAACAGCGTTTCCAAACTACTATAGACTTCTAAAGGTGGGAAAATAAAACACCAACATTATTCGTAAAATAGAACAATATGATCTTCAGATTGGCTATGCGATCTAATTTTCACAAATGAAAATGCAATACACCACCTTAAAGTCCACAGAAGAAATAATGCTACTATATACTAATAATACTATATGTACTACGAAAGTCCTGCGTGGGAATTTAGTACTCCGCGCACAAAGACGGTATTATTTTGAAACTCGTATCAGAGTCGCCGGCACCACTTCCATTCTGCTCAGTTCATCGTGAAGTACGCGCGGATCCAGAGATTAGTTTTTTGGGAGGGGGCAATTATTTTTCTTACTGACTGTACTTTTCACATCTTGTAGAGAAAAAAATGAACACAAATTAAATACCATTTGAGTGTAATATTTGTCTCAGGTGCTTTTGCCATAAATATTTACGTAACGATGGACATTGAGAACTGTATATAGGCCTACTGTATACTGGAGATACGTAACGATACAAGTTGATAACTAACGCACATACCTACATACATATTAAATGAGTTTTCGAAGCACGAGCATGCTATAGTGGTTTGCGATAGGGTGAAAACTTTTAAAGGCCATCTTGTCCGGAACAATAATTAAGAAAATATTGTTTATTGTGAATTACGATGTTAACTGTTGAGTGCTCTGATAGTTACTCAGGTCTTTTAGCTTGTATTAAAAAGTGAAAGGCAACTACCTACAAATCAATTGAAGGGGAAAAAAAAGTAACTAGGTTTTCAAAAGTACTCGCCGTAACCTTAATCACCTATACGCTTGGCTAATATACTCATGCAGTACCTTAGAACAACCTGCACTGTTTTCTGCTATATGTTTCACCTTCCCCTCCAAACCGTTACTGTCATTTAAGAGGCAACAGAGCATAGCCAAGTTCTTGGTATGGGGGAGGGGGGTTAACCTGAGAATGTTATAAACGAAAACCAAGTCCCCGTCCCTTTAAAACGGGGGTCATCACTCGAGAAAAGTTGGATTTCCAGGCGCAAAATAGTTATAGTTTAGCCATTTTCGTAACAAAAAATTAAATATTCTGCTAATAAAAATAATTAAAAAATTTATATGGTTTTCTTTGTTAAGGAAGTCACGGAGTTTGAACCCCATAAACATCCCCCTCCCTTTTTTTTGTCAACGCCCTTGCGAGTCAATGCCTAGGAATAGATGAAGCTATGAATGGAACGTTGCCGCAGGGCGGTTGGCGAGAGGTGTGTGTCACCGGCGCGGCGCTGCTAGGTGGAGGGTTAGACAAGGCCACAGAGGGGAAGGAGGAGAGACGCAGCCGCACCGCCGGCCGCTGGGAGCGCTAGTGCGGCCACAGGCGACGTTGGCGGCGAGGAGGGTCCGGCGCGGCCCTCTGCCTGCGTGCTGGAATCCTGTCTGACTGGACTGGGCGCATCCTGCTGCTATCTCCCGCCCGCCGGGCCTCTTGCTGCCTATCCCCTCCCCCTACACTTCTTGTAAACTTGCCCAACCAGACCGCGCAAGCCTCGGACTTGGAACAACGAAGAAGAGGAAAGTACCACGCGTAACAAACACCCCAGGATAAAGGTTGGTTAACAATTAAAAAACATAATCTCAGAACATATAACATAACAGTAAAAACTGTGCACAACCAGACGCCTTGTTCAAAATTAGTTCACAATATCATTCCTACTGTTATGTTTAGTCTATGGAATTTCATACATGGCAACTTTTACGGATTGTCCGTAAAATGTACGGAAAGTACATACGTTTTACGGTTTTACGGAGGACAACATAATTTTACGGATTTCGAGACGTTCGAAATTTGTGTGTACATTAATGCAATTATTTACAAATGAATAGCGGACAAATTTGTTTTGCGCATGCGTACCAACATGAAACGTGTTTTACGGTGTTGTTTGGCTTTGCTATTGTGCATAAACACTCGTAAAATTAGTTTTTTTTACTGTGCGTTCAGCAGTTGGTCACAGTGAACACTACAGGAACCAATAAAATTCGGTATGTGTATTGTTCCCGGTTTCCTATTGGCGTATTTTATAGCAAACAGCCAGTCCGTGAATTTCTTGTATGGGCTGTTACAAGATGGCGATGTGCGTGTTGTTTGGCATTTTAAAACGACAAGTGTGTTGTTTCTTGTCCAATTTCGCGCTTTTTTGTGTGCTTGGAAGCTGTATTTTTTACGTTGAAACTAAAAATATTTTTCCGCTGTTGTAATGAATATGACGTAGGTATAACTACCGTGTGATGCGACGAAATTTTGAAGTTAGAAAATGCATCGCGCGCGTGTTTATACCGTTGCGAACTTGAAAGAAAAATTATTTGCTCTTATTGTGAAGCGTACGTACAATAATAATATTTTATATGATAACGAACTGTTCATAATTACTACTAGCGTAATTTTTGTGCGGCATTTATTGGTAATTTATG